>DWEJ01002218.1:0-11783 GCA_018245835.1 Mysoria sejanus stolli | reverse complement strand
CATCTATCGGGCACATATCCAGACTCCGAACCACTACTAGAATGAAATTTAATTTTTAGATTTTTCTAGAATTTTTCTAGAAAATTTCTAGTCATTTTCTAAATCAGAAAATTTCTAAATTAGAAAAATTCATTTGTAGTGTTCGACACGGGAATCGAACCCAGGACCTCCCGATCTGCAGTCGCACTTTCAACCACACGACCAGCGAGGCAGTCTTATTAAAAATTATTATTTTTTATTTATTTCTAACGAAGGCTCAAAAAGGACTTACATATTTTATAACCTGACGGCTGATCAAATTACATGTAGGTACATATTAAAATAGATCTGTTATTATACAATGTATAAAATTAATTTAAAGAGCACTGGTGATAGAGAACAGTTAAATTTGTGTCGGCAATAAGCAATTACGACGACAACGAGATAAAGCCAGGAATGGCCTCGTACGTACGCCGCCATAAATCCGTCTATTTGTAATTGTGTTTTTGAGTGCCAAGCAAACGGGTGGGAAAAAATTTTATTTCGTCAGATCTAGAACAGGATTGGAGGAAATATTTCCTATATCAGAGCCTGTTTGTTCAAGCAGTACTTGAGAGTAAATGTTTCTCGTATTACCAGCTTCTTTAGAAACATATTGTTACCGGACAAAGCACAGCAAACGGTGTGGGATATTTGCTGACTTTTCAGCAGCAAATTCAAGTTTAATGGGATATTTCAGGTTGTTATATCACAACGCCAGGTGCCTTACGGTGTAGGCAAAGAGCCGACTACTAAATATCTATTATGAAACGTCTGTAGATCTAACATGATTCTTCTACATGTCTCACTCTGAAACGTTAAATTACACTTCAACAGACTCCGGCGACGCTGTGAAACTTAAGTTAAAGATATACATCTCGTTAAACAAAGTACTATTACAATGAATTGAACAACCAAGAGCATTTTGAAAACAATTGTATAACTGCAGCATCGGTTCCGCAAAAGATGATAATAGGCGCTGGGAAGCTCCATGAAGATTCGCATCAGGTATTAGGGAAGGTTGCATCAATTGGCACAAACGACGCGCGCACGTGACCGGCGTCCCTGACGCTCTCCGTGGCCAGGATTAGTGGTGCCCGCGCTGCGTACCCTCGGTGCCAATAAACAATGCGCAACCATTATTCCAGCCAATTCGAACTTTCAAGGTAATATCACCTACTTGTATCATTCATATACACACAAGTATTTTTTTAATTTATCCGTTATTGCTTGTAACAAAGCGGACTTATACCATTTGGCATTCTATACCAGTCAACCCAGGTGATGAAGAGTTGGGTTAGGCAAGTATTTGTAGTTATATCAATTACTAGTAATTGTATCGAGTACTACAAGTTACATCAAGTACTAGTAGTTATAAGTGTGACTAGAAATGAATATAAACGCTGAGATAAAAGCACAGACGCAAAGCGACTCTGAAATTTAACGATAAAAATGTGAGAGTATTCTGTAGGTATTATGAGATTATATCCATTTGTATGCACAACTGCGCATGTGTATTCTAATAAAAACATAAATAAAATTTCTTAAGTACTTTGGTTTTATAATTAAGTTAGGTAACATCGTAACTTCACGCCTGTAATCCCGGAAAAGCTGTGCATAGGAGTATAGCAAAGTTTTCATCAATTTTTGTCCCACTTTGGGGTGCGTGGTGAGCCTATGGTCATACACCGGGCACATATGTATACAGACTCCGAGTCACTAGTAGAAAAACTGAGTTAGAGAAACCCAGTAGAAGTTGTGGGTGTTACAGTAACTTTTGCCGTTTAAAATTGTGAATTGAAGATTCTTATTTCAAAATACAACTTAAACTATCGATATAGTAATGGCTTACAGTGCGATATAACCAGACCTTAAACAAATTGTGTACAAGGAAATTATACATTATATACCTACATGTTAGCTGTTTGATGAGATTTCTGTCTAGTGTAGGGTAATTGGCTATAAAGCATTAATTAAGGTTTGATTAGTATTGGAATATTCAATTGTAAAGGGGATTGCAAATATTGGCGGAGAAAGCGCCTTAATGGGTGTCAATAATCTCTGAAACTATTACAGTTATATACAATTTAACTTTAGATAGTGTTTCAAGGTATATAAACAGTTCGGCACAGCCCTATACACAGTACAGGTTGAAATAATACGAATCGCGTAAATAAGATTCCGATGTTGCGAAGAGATTGCTGAAAGTTTTATCTTTGTTCACAGTCACCTGTCTTGCGGACGGTACAACAAGAAAAGTAATAATTTCTGACTAATTGCGTTTGTTGAAAGAACCTCTTTTGATAAAAGGAAAAGTACAGATGGACATTGAGGAAGATAAAAAAACTTTTTGTTCTATCCTTTAAGTTTTTGTTATGAATACCGTGAGACAGCGTCGTCGGTCTAGTGATTGCAAGCACGACCGCTGAGCAAGTACTCCTGGCTTCTATCCCCGGCTAGGTCAAATTATTAGTGGATTTTTCCAGCATGCAATGTCTAGCCGTCACTCGAAGTTCACCTCGTATTCCACAGGACTTATGACGGGTGAAAGGTGGAAGTGCGACGCTCCTCAGATTATCCATTCAGCGAAAAATAAGAGTGATGTGAATTCCTGAGACAAGGAAGTATTTAATACGAATATTGAACACGTAACGTCGGTACAGGTGCCAGCTGTTGGCACCTGTACCGATTTACTTGAACACAACAGCTGCATACTCAAGCCACTTCAGATCATGCGTTACATAATACATCTTCGCGGCCGCTAGTTTTAGTTGGTTACACACGGAGCTACAATATACATTAATATATTATACAACATATACATGGGATAAATAACTTAATTGATGGAAAGTGGGAATATATATATTCATCGGCTATTCCTTCGGGGAAATGCATTGCACAATATGTTAACAAAATATCACGCTGTTTTGTTAACATATTGTGGTCTGTATCTGCGCAATAATAGGTCTTGCTTAATCGAAATATGTCTAGCTGTATCTGATCACATATTTTGACAACGTAAAGTTTATTGTTTTAGTCACTCACTACAGAGCATAGTCACTCGATTGTTAATATAAAAAGTATATAATAATAATTATAACATATTGCGATATCTAAACACACGGTCATTTTATCTCAAACTAGGCATCTAGAGAGCTTGTCGTATTGTAACCAGACGGCTAATAAAATACTTTTATACACAGAAATATATACTAATACACATACTTTTGACACCTGGCCACAGAACAAATACCTATACTCATGATACAAATATTTATTTTGCAGTGAAAATCGAATCCACGACCCCTGCGCAACAGTCAGGGTGACATACTACTGAACCAACGGAGACATCAATCAAAATTATGACTGACTGCCTCGTTTGTATTGAGTCATAAAAGTATTTACCGTGTAATAATATACATATATTATAGCAGCGTGTGTGTGCACCTTTGTGTTTCAGCTAGGAACGTTACTAGCATGTGTTGCAGTCGTACAGTTTAATATTCCAGCTAATGTTGCTAAATTAATGGATTAATGAGGTTGAAGTAGGTTCGTAGTCGTTGTTGGGAACATTATAGTTGCGATGTTCGTTATTCAAATTACGATTAAGTTTGTTTTTGTTCAAATTTGAATTTGGAATCAACGTGTATTTGTTCATAAAAGCTTTTCCGAATCGATTTCCGGTGGGTATTTATTTACCTACGTACAAAATTGATGAACGAAATGGGCAATTTTATTGTCGTTCAGTTGAGTCGAACCCTGCGGTTTCACGTGCGCGGTTACTGCTTTTAGTGGGCAATCAAATATATTTTTACTACCCAGGGATAGTTTCGAAAAATAATGACACAATACACTTTCATTTCGAACCAGTTGTAAATGTAGTTACTAATTACTAGAATTTATTATATTTTATTTGTAACATCAAAAATTACGAACTTTTTTGCATATTAGCAAACCTTACGTTACCCGCTTAAGGGGATAAATTATGAAAATTGTTGGCGTTTACTCGTGACATGTAAAATACGCTTAAAAAATTTTCATATCTCTGAAAAAATTATAGTTAATCTCATTCTCACTTACGACATGTAAAAAATATTTAAAAATTACATATTTTTACAGCCAGTGATTTTAGCTGTGTGTTGGTCGGTCAGGCCGTCGGTTAGAAAATTAGTTTCGTAAATACACATAATTTTTGTATATTTTGTGTATTGTATATGGTTTGTGTATGTACATCTGCACGTACGCTAGGGGCTCGGAGTATGAATTTGTAACCGGTGCATGGCAATAGGCTCTCCCCTGATTCCATAATTGGGACGTAAACTAACTGGTCAAATGTGAAAGTGTGCTACACTTCTTTGCATACCTCATCAGGTTTTACAGGCGTTATGTTACGTGTTACGATCATATTTTCATATTATAGTTGCAGTTCTTTTTTAGTTCCGTGCAGATGGGGTTTTCAAAATGCCGAATTACGTGTTCTATAATTTTTTTTGAAAAGCGTTCATACTAGAATTTAAATAGTCTGACCTTAATTTATTTTCTTTGCTTTGTATAATTACCAGCTATTTTTTGCTCTTCTAGAGGTTAAATTTTAATACAGATTATAAGATTATTTTCTATTCTAAATGTAGTTTAAGCGAATTAAAATTATCAAAACATTATATGGACAAAACTCCTCAGACGCGGCTTACATCCAGAAAAGGACTTAAATATGTTCATGCTGGTGATGAAGACATAATACTCTTGTTTGAATCCTCAATCGTGACAAAAGAGTCAATGGTAGCGGTAAGGCTTCAACCTCATAACATTAATAAGGGTATCGTTCTTGTATATAATCCTACCTTCCAGCTTCCCGGAGTAGACCTGGGCGGTGTTGTACTGGAGCGGGCCGGCCGACGAGTGGAACTGCACGCCCTCCGCGAACACCGAGCTGGGGTCCGGCCGCAGCACCAGCCGGAACTCTCTGGACACGAAAGCGATGTTGCACTTGAAAAATCGGTCATTTTCTACTCCTGCATCCATCAAATCGTACATTTTTTAAGCTGACCATTGATTTTGTAACAGAATAATCGTGATTATGGAATGAAATAGAACAAAAAAAAATGCATCTCTAATAATAGACAACATGACTGATATAGTCAATGAGTGATAAAAAAGTGGAAATCATTATTAAAGAACAAACAAGAACTAAGAATTAACAATAGGTATTTAAATTTTTTAAGAAACAGCAACAATAACAATAATTTAGGATATTTTAATAAGATGTTTACAGAATGTGCGAGAAATCAGTGTTTATTTGTACATAAAGGTAAGAGAATTACAAAAAAATTCTGCACTATATCCGACCTATTCATGTATACAAATGTTTTGTAGTGTATTTTTTTCCAATGATGAAAGTAAATAATAGATAATTATTTGAAATTTCATTAATGGGTTGACATTTTAGAATTTAACTTGATGATTTAATACGTTGGGCACATTTAATTAGTGAAATCTTTTTGTGGGTACCTACTCATATTTGCGGTAGTAATATTTTCATTTAAATTATCACATTGTAATAAAATAAGCGCCGTGCACCAATACACCGCCACAATTAATCCTAATCCTTTAAGACAAGAGTAAATAGGCACATGCTAGGTAAAATTACATCCTCGACTACATCTTGAACAAACGAACGAAAACAAGCATAACATCACTCCTGTATATCCCTGAAGAGGGGAGCAGAGAAGTGCAGTACTCTCACGTTTCAATAGTTATACGTCCCATTGAATAGAGGGTGAGCCTATTGACGGAAACATAAGCGAATTTGTAACAATTATATCGAATATGGTTGTGAAAGATATGTAGGAGATAAATTTAACATTCACAGGAGAACAAAGCCAGCAACCATCCGTCGCGCAAGTCGTTGCGGTTGCGGACCCACGTACTACTCAATTTGCGTCCACCCTGCGGTCGTCGCCGTCTATGGCATTGCAAACAAATATACCAACCTTGCCAATCACAATCTTTCATTCCTCTCCGTTGATTTCATGTAATCTGATCGTATAAAATTCCAACGCTCCGTCTGTTCTGCGAATGAAAGCGAACGACGAACGAGAGCGCATAACTACTCGAACAGGGAAGTTTCTCGGAGCGCGTCGCCGTTCGCGATATCGTTCAATATCGCTGAACTTTTAACTAGACGTGAAGGTGTGGGTGTATAAAAGTTGGGCAAGCGTAACTAGCGGTATAAAGTGGTCACGTGCCCACAGTATATCAGAGTTACACAAGACTGGGCTGATTTATTGCCATTACACCGCCGCTCCACATTTTAACACCTACAGCTTGAATAATTCCGCTTTCAGTCTGTGTTATATTGCCAATCTATTCTAATGCACTACTTTAAATAAATCACAGGTCGCTTCAACATGTTGCCACCGGCTCCTAAAATATTTGTACAAAAATACCTTTACTAAACACTTCACTTGTACAGCGTACAGCGATGAAAATGGTTTTTGGTTGATTTCTCGGGTCGAGCGAAATATTCTCCTGTTCCAAAGGATGGATAACAACTGGCGAAACGTGGGAATGTACTAAGCTCATTTCCCTACCCCTATCGAAGAATACGGGCGTGATGTTGTGGCGTGTTATTAGTACATTTTTCTTTGTTGATATTTATAATGAAAATAGATAAGAAAATGTTTTTCTATCTGTGTTTTCAGGGTATTTAAAATTGGTCATCACAATACGAAAATAAATTTCACTACCACCTACAAGGTTATAATAGCGCAGTTGGGAAATCGGGTCGTCGCGGAATCAGGAGACCCCGGTTCGAGTAAAAACGTCTCCAAATCCAATTATTTTTATTTTAAATTTTTTCGGTTTCCCTTTCTTTCAATTAACTATATCTATAATTAACTAATTGCACATTTGATTTTTTTTCTTTTTTTTATTAAGTAAGATGGAAAAATATGATTCATATTTCATCAATATATAATTAGTAGGTACCTATATGAATATAATTTCCAAAAAACGTAATCAACCAATAAAAAAAACCGGGCAAAGCTCGGTCTACCACTAGTAGCATTGTAAAGTAATAAATTTCAGGTGGTAGCTGCGAGTGAGTGCACACGATCGGCTCCGTGGTTAACGCTATATCATAATTAAAAGGCTACGTGTTGCAAGCGAAATGTACATCGAGAGGGCGAGAGAGAGAATTACGGCCAGCTATTAATTTTTTTCTTTTTTCACCCCATAGAATGAAAACACATTTTTCTTACGGCACTATACAATTTATACTAGGTACTTCTCGGAATTTTGAGCTAAAAACAAAACTCAATTTTGCTTTGATCGATCCGGGAATAGAACCCAGCTCATTAGGCCAATGACGTGTTTTCCTTAATTTCTCTTTCTCATCGTACACATATATTTGTATATTACATGTATATTATATATTCGCGTACACCCAATGCTATATGAAAAGTTTAAACCCTGCCAACAATTGCCACAGATTGCGCGTAATGCCATTACGGAACCACCCTGTGTCCCCTTGATTGGTACAACTTCGTTATAGGAAAACATGGAGTCCCGTTCGATGGGAAGTGAATTTACCGCGAAATGATAAAGTTCATTGAATTTTTGCCATTTAATTTAGTAATTTTTAAACCTTAAACTATTACCGGTTCTATGATTCTGTTAATTTAACAAGAATGCAACAAAAATAGTTTTTTTGGCGTACCCATGTAATACGTAAAATTTAATTTTCGTCACGGAATGTCCTATATCACCTCTGGAAGGTAACACCGCCACGGTACTCTTAATCACTTAGTTCGTCGGGCTTTCGCGACCGTTTCAGCTGTGCCAGCTGTGCTAGAACCCTCAAGAAACGATGGCAAGGGACCCGAAGGAATAATTTTAAAACCGTGGAGTTTGGGGCGTAACCTGGTATGGGACGTGACTTGCGCGGATACGTTGGCTTCATCGCACGTCGGCAATACAGCCACGTACCCTGGAGCCGCTGTAGACTACACCCAAAGCCCCAAGCGTCGTAAATATAGTAATCTATTGGAAAATTATTAACGGCGCGAGTCGAGAAGACAATAGGACCGTGGTCTAATGACACTGAAAAGTTTGTCAGAAATGTCGACCAAGCTTGTTCTTGTCTGTGGTGACTGAATGGCTAGCAATTATTTTGCCAAGAGGCTTAGATTTGTAATTCAGCGGGGTAATGCTACCAGTGTTTGGCATCTCACCACCACGTCTCACAGAACATTCTAAATAAGTTGTTTTTGTTTCAATTTCATTTTTTAAATAAATCGAAATGATTATTTAATTCTAAATAAAAAGCACAATAAAAACTCGTAACAACAAAGCTATCACCACTTATTAAAAAACACTCTTTTATTAATACTTGTGCTTGAGCGATTTTTGATACTCAAAATATACCTTAACATCACGCCTGTAATCTATGAAGGGGTAAACAAATAAGTGTAATACGCTCCCACGTTACACCAGTTACGTTTACATCTCATAATGGAATAGGTGGGAGACCGATTGCTACAAACCAGAAACCAATCCAGACTCCTAGCCACACTACCTTAAATATCAACTAAACATTCCAGTTAAAAACACAATAGCACGCAATCCGGAAATCGAACTCAGGACCTGTTGATCAAATGTCGGGCTTACAACCACTCGATCAAAGAGGTTGTCAAATATGTATACATTGGTACAGTGTGTATTTTCAAAATACATGTTTTATTTAAAATAACGTACAATTTAAACACAATATACGTTTTTAAGATTCCGCAATGTAATAAATTTTACAATTCATGACGGAGAGGTAATAAAACATCTCACTATAGCGCGACGGCGTATATCTATTAAAATGGCGATCGTGTAGAATTTCGCACTTTTGTTTGTCACCCGAGTCCCCAACTCAATTAACGTATTAATTAATTTAGCTGCGCCACAGCTCGGTAGTTCCGGACGGCGTTACTAAGGGAGCCACTTCGGAAATATACACTGAGAAGATTATGTATTTTATCGGTTGCTAAAATAAATAACATTCTCTTTATACTGTAGTAATTACATAATTATTATTAATTGCAACTTGTTTGTATTACTTGTTGAATAAATGAAACATAAGATTGCCTTAAAAATATTAGGTAAATATAAAAGAAAATGCGTTTCGTTGAATGACTCACGAATAATACAATTTTCTATTATTAAGGCAATACAATATGCCTTTAAATGCACAATTACATTGGAAAATATGGTAAAAATATTAAATTTTATGTGTGGGTTGTCATCGGGAAATAAATAGCGAATTTTCATTAGGTTCTATGGATTATTTCTAGAATAATTATTTAAAACACCATAGACATAGCAGACTGGAGCCCTGACGTCTCCAACAACAGCGTGCGAGTAGAACAGAGAGACGAAGGTAGAACCATGACAGGTCTGTAAGAATTGAGATATTTGCTACTAGGTGCTTTCATTCTTAGGTATAACGCATCTAATCCAGCAGTATTATCAACTAGGTGTGCCCGCGACTCCGTCTGCGTGGAATGTAACAAATTATAAAATAACCGTAGTCTAAGTTACTCCTTAGTACATCAGCTATCTTCCAGTAAAAGCCCCGTCAAAATCGATTCAGTGGTTCTAGAGATCAGCCGCAACAAACAAACAGACAGACAAGAATGGTAAAAAATGTTATTTTGTTATATGTATCTATGTGTACTAAATGCATATACATACATATGCATTTAGTAAAAAGTAGTTATTTTAATGTTAGAAACAGACACTCCAATGTTATTTATTTCTATAGATGCAATAAATAATATTTTATATATATGTACAGGGAGATATTGTAAGACAGAATTCTGGAATTGTTGATCCATCAAGCGCTATACTTAGTAAGTTGAATAAATATTAATAAGTCGAGACCGATAGGTAAGGTAAGTTTATTTGCGCTGCGGCGGGGGACGGGTAATAAGATTAAGGGCGGTTTTGATTCAGTGGCAGCTATTTTCTTTATTATTATCTGGAGATCTAAAGGAAAGATTCCGATAAATTGATCACTACATTTGATTAGGAAAACATCGCTAATATTGATGATCATGAAACTGAATTTACTTTTGGTTGCATTGATCTTTGGTCTTTTATGATTGAACATGGCGGCTTTCTGGTCCTTTTTTATTTATCCTTAATTGTTCCTTGGTTTCCTTGTTTTTGTGTCAGTTGTCAATTTTTTGTTTTACAATAATGTTAGGAAAATATTTTTAAAAATATTAGTAAGCTCCCCGATTTTACTATGATTTGCACATTATGGTAGGAATCATAAAGCAAAAATGCAGAAATCAAATCTTAAAGAAAAGTCGTAGAACAAGTCAGTACCATCGTCATCATCATCATCATCATCGTCAGCCTATTGCAGTCCACTGCTGGACATAGGCTTCCCCTGAAAGGTATTGTCCATAATCTTCACGCAGTGCATGAGATCTCAGAGCACAGCTTCTCGCATCGCCTACGCTACTGACCATAGACGGCTAGGGCATATACTTGTGCCCAGATAGGACGAGTCATACCGCGATCTGCCGGCGCCGGGTTTAGTCGCCTCTTAGGACACCTTGTATCCCGGCACGTGATACAATTTCCTTTTTTGTTTTTTGTAGTTTCCTATCCCTATATAACCTGAGCTGCGTTGACAACAGATCTCCTGAGTTTCAGTGTTGCCATTACACAAAAAAATTGCCCGAATGCTACGAAAAAAAAATAAAGCGTCAGTTTGATAAAGCCGGTTTAAATCAGTTGGAAGTGACAACATAAATTAGGAACTTATATTAGAAGCCCGGACCCACATTCTCGCATCCATCCTCATTTGGGAGGGTTCAAAACTGAAAAGTCCGTAAGAAGTTGTTATGGAACGCAATTTCCCGAACTCATTATTCATTTTTGGTAACCGCTCTGACTACGACACCGGCACAATCGCCAGCGGAACAGCTTGTCGCGCCGACATTCTGACAAAGTTTTAAAATTTAATTTGTGTCATATTTCTTGAACGAGTATCGTGAACGTAGACGTGTAGCGGAGAAATTTATCACCCCAGTCAACGTTTATGTTAATATTCTCACGTGACTTTCTATAATTTATGAAATATCCTTACAGGCTTAATTTTTTGTCCTAGCAACCCCAAAATAACTTGGTAGACTTGGTTGACTGGCAGAAAATGCCAATTAGCATAAGTCCGCGCTTCAACAATAAAGGATAAATAAATAAATAAAATAAACTTGTCAATAAACTGTTTCATTTGACATAGTAATGTTGATTATGCACCCAAACTAGTCTTGTACATTATCTGGGTATGGGTTGGAAAATTTTTCACACAATAAAGATCAATGAATGATTATAAATGAATAATTATGAAATATTCATAATCTCATTATTCAAATTATTGCTGACATTTTATATTGTTGTTATTTTTTTGTTCAATTTTACTTTGGTTTTTGTGTACTCGTTTTTAAAATACAGGCCCGTCATTAAACCCATTATCTTAATTATTCGTTCTGAAGAATTTTATTGCGTGCAGGTTTTCTTATGTTCTCTTTCCCCGGCGTTATTTATTTTAAAATCTGCAATTTTTTTTTCTGTTCTGAGACGGGCAAATGTCGGTGGCATTGAGGCATATTTAATGCGTCGGCAGCTTCAGTGGTGCGGTCATATATCACGGATGGAAGAGGAGAGAGTGGCGAAGTGCATCTTTTATGCTGAACTAGAGGAAGGCA
>DWEJ01002217.1:0-11785 GCA_018245835.1 Mysoria sejanus stolli | reverse complement strand
TTTGCCCAGTCGATAGGCCACACCAGCTACGTACTATTGCGGAGTAGGCAGAGAGCACGGAGTGCCAAATATCTTTATTCTTACAGACCTGCCACGCCTCCTCCACGTTCATAGCTCCTTTCATTCATACACGCCGGTTTCGAAGTATTCTGACTCCCTCATCAGCCAGTCGACATTATGAGATGAAAAAATACGCAGACGTTAAGCGAAAATTTTTGAATGAAATATATATCTCAACTTTATCCTCAAATGATAATTCAAACAAGTTACAGAACAACTGTGGTGTGCTCGGCAGTGCCATATTGCCGGTATTCCCGCATTCGCCCACATTAACATTTTAATTATTAAACTATTATCCTACAAAGTGTCAAAGTTTGATTTTCAGGGTTGTAATTTTGGATACCCTTTTAAATATTAGCATAGGTTCCGGTATATTGTATGCGTATATTGAACTTAACAGCAAATTAATTATTACTTCATTTATTAGTTTCCTGTTTCAGGGCTTAATAGTGATAGTTCAGTGTTAGTTGATTTGGACAGCGCTAGATGACAGCACTGTCGCTTAGATGGCAGCACAATCGTATGCCATAAAGTTTAACCGACGATATTTCAGTGGGTGGCCATTTGATTGGTTTATTTCGATATATCTTTTAGTTTTTATGTGTGATTCCAATGTTGAAGCGAATCCTTGTTCAGCTATAGGAATGAAGAGTCAATATATGGTCAAAATGGGAGTGTAAACTTAATAAGTAATTACCTAAATTTTTTTAGTGATTGCGAAAATTTTGACTATTTAACTGGTAAAATATTTAGGCGAAATTGGATACAACATACCCGCCTCTTTTCAGGGAATAAAGGTCTATAATCGTTTTTGGACCCTTTTCAGAAAGTGAATATCTTTTATATAATACTACTTACTGAAAAGGGCTATAGATGTTTAATTTCGCATACAAATTTTCATCGAACGAATTATATGGTACAATATAAACACGCAAGGGCGATTCATAGACATGATTATATTGTCATGCCTGGTCCTTCATAGGGTATGAATAGAACACAGATTACCAAACATTTATATCCTTGCAGACCTATCGAGTTTTTTCCCATTCTAGCATTAAATGGCACTTACTACGTACTCAATTTGATTTAAAGTAAACTTCGTTATGATAAATTGCAACGTTGCCGGCGGGGCAAATAGTTATTAAACGCAGCTGCTACATTGGAACGACTCAAGCATAGCGTTTGTAGGAATTTTCCATTTTCATTGGTATTTACACATTTCATATTTATCACCGAATGTTGCATTAACCAACTATAGATTATTACGAATATGACGTCATATAGATATACGATTATAACGGTATTGAGATTAATTTCATACGACATATTAAGGACCTCTTGATCGACAGACTTTGAGAGAGTTTCTAGTAGTGACTAGTTTGAGTCTGGACAGATAACAGGTGCATTGCAACAGGCTCACATCCATAGCGGAACTTGAGTGGTGAAACGTGGGAGCGTACGACACGCCTCAGTCTCTTCGGAGAATATTGCTTGTAAATATATAAGATAGAGATTTGTATTTAATTTTATTCATTTACCCGAAAACAAATACTTGTGGTCATCACACAAATCAATTTGTCGTGAGCAGAAATCGTATCCACGACACTAGGCTCGGTCAGGTTTACGGATCACATTACCAACGGCGCCGTGTTGTAGTTTCATATACCATTACGTTTCTGCCACACAGTGTGACAGATAGCTTGTTTTAAAATATCATTTCCTCTGCGGTACTAACTGCGCGGAACATTTCGTGGGTCACAAATCATGTCTTCAAATGGAAGAATGATGGGACAAGCGCAGAGAACAATGGGAAATTTTCCCTTAATATTAATAGTATGTTACAGTTTAAAATATCTTGTAATATATTTTGGAATGTTAGTGTACATATCGTAAACATTTATAACTTATATTCTTAAACTGTTGGATATTTCAGAACAAGAAGGGATAAGATCATAGCCTGCCATACGGGCTATGCGCGGGTTGGCGCGGTCTGTCTACACGCTTTGACTGTCTATGGTTAGCAGCGTAACAGTGCGCGATGCTGCGCTCTGTGATCCCTAACGCGCATGGCCATCGTTGGGACTATGGTCATAACCCCTGAGAGGAGAGCTATGTTCAGCAGTACATATAATAGACTGAAGTAGGCTCATCTCAGTGGCGATTGCTACGGTCAGTGAATTCATTACCAAGTCACATTCAAACCGGGATCCCACAACGCTCTCATCTCAGTACATTTTCCAGTACGAGTTCCTCTATATAGACTGCGGGTAATAGGAGCCCGTTGGGTAGATTTATTTTGGCTATGCAAACTTTGACTACAGCTATACAAATTCTGACTACAAATTATATTTTTATTTAGAAAAAAAAAGATGACAAAAAAGGTGACGAAGAAAAAAAGATGACATTCAATTTTTATTAGTGTAGAAAAAATGATGAGATAGGAAGTTGTATTTGTTGTATTCGAAACAAAGGAGGTATTCAATAGTTCGTCTGACTTCCGGGTAATAAAAAATGCAATAGTCGCTCAATATTAATACTTCAAAATACATATTTCCTGCAACATTGATAACTACGTCGTTGCGTGACTTTTTGTCATCATAATTTTCAATTTATCCGTTATGTTACATTTCTATACATTTTACTATCAAGCGTGGCAAACATTTATTACGTACAAATATACAATGATTGCTTGCCACAATGTAGTGAATTTTCCGTATTTCCTTTTACAGAACGAAGTAGTTCTGATAAGTACAGCATTTTGTACAATGGAGAGCAGGAAGCGTGTTCCTTAGTTGCAACGTGATACTGCGACCAAATGGACTCTTTCCCACAGTCCGCCCGCCCTTGGGCGTAATGTGCGAGCGAACGACTGAGACCCGATGAGTTCTCAAGGACCTCTATTTGCCCACGCCTCGAATTTACTCGTACTTTATTCTCTGATGTTTGCGATACAGTTTTGTGATGCGAAATTTATCGCCAGTTACACTGTTTTGCTATTTACTGTTTACACTGTGTACTGCATTTACTAACTGAAATGGCTCAATTGTCAAATAAATTTCTTTTGTTTTAAGAGCCTCTCAGTAACTCTCAGTACACTACGAGTAACCACTTATACAATACATAGCATTTATTAACTGCATGTTCATTATGATTTACTCAGTAATGTCTGAACTGTAAAGAAGTATATATATATTTCGTGGAAGCCATTTTCAGTTAATTAAACTGCGATTTACCGCATACAAAATATACCGCATTTAGTACTCGCATATCTGTTATACCACAACTTACGGAGCGACTCGTTTTACTCATTATTCACCGCTCAAACCTTTTATTTTAACACATCGTATTTAATTTGTCTATTTGTTACATACCCAGCTGCTTAAATTTCGTTTTGTAACTAAAAAAAAATTAATTTGACAGTGCAAAACGGTCCCTCAGCAATTATATAAATGTCGTCTAGTGAAGAAATCGAATCAATTAATCCTAGACAGTGGATCGTCATTATTTACAAATCGTCCGTAGTTAAATATACTTTGCTATAGCTCTCGGTGTCTTTGTCAGCGCGAGATACCTATATTTCTCGATAATGGAACCATAAAAGTTCAAACGCAACACGACACCGCAACAGATGGATCGATTTCACAGTACAAAGTTAAAGTATTTATCAGCCATACTCTTTATTGAGTGACGGTATATATTTCAAATTAAAGGGTTCTTGCAATTTCGCAAACTTCACGTCGTTAATTAGCCAGACGAATGGGACGTTTTGGGGGAGTATAAAAAGACAACCCCAGCACACCATATAGCAGCATGTATTTACTTACTATGCAGACGAGTAGAGGTAACTAACCAGTGGCTACTAAATGGCCCTTGGGACCGGAAATGCATATGTTTTGAATCCCTATAAATGAAAGATACAGGAGCAATGTACCGCCTGCAGCCCAATTCCAGCGAGCAGAGCTCGCCGCTCGTACAAGGTGTTAGGGGTTTAACGATCCTGTCAAGTATTTCTCAGTATTGTTTTTAAGATTGCATTTATATTTGAGTTTTGTATTTTGTATTTGAGTTGAGCAGCAGCAGCAGCAGTAGCAGCGGCGGCGGTGTCAGCAGCAGCAGCAGCATGATGATGAAAAGCTCACTCCATATTCCATAGGACATAAAATTGTAACTATTGAAGATACTATAATATATAATATACTAGTCCTCTACCGTCCCTCTCGGGGAATATAGGCGTGATGTTATGTTATTATGCATGCATGCATGTACTGCCTTCATGTAGTATAATGGACATATATTGCATGGTTTCAGTGCTAATCATCCAACCGATTCGCATATCCGTTCTCTACCATCCATACATTATTCAAAATGTATAATACATACTTAATTTAATAGTTATTGATCGATTAAAATACTTAATAATAGTTAAATCAATAGACAAATAAATGAATTAATGATTATTTCATTTAATAATTCATAACAGAAATTTTAGTATTAAGAAACTTAATTTTTAAATTATCATGAAATAATGAATGAATGAACGAAGGAACGAACTGAACGAGGAAGGACTGAACGAACGAATGACAGAACGATCGAATGATTTTATGAACGACGAATGACTGAACGAATGAATGAATGATCGAATGGACGGTTTAATGAATTAGCGAATAATATCGTTGTACAACATGCAACTGTAATGAAAGTTGTGTGCAGAGTTTTATGAAAATCAATATCTTCATGAACTGAATGCAGTAGGTTTCATATGCAAAGTTCGCCTGGAACGCTTGCGATGCCAGGCTTGTACGATTGCGTTGGAATATTACCATTCCCATTTCCTGACTTACTCACCCACATTCTTCAGATCACACGCGCCACTGCCTATAGCTTAATTGTGAGAATGTATTTCTTTTATTTACCGCACTAATACATTTACAAAATGAACGTTACTAATTTGAGGGTGAACGTCAAAATGGTTTCTTATTTTATAAATCATGAAAGTTTCACCGAAATCATGCTTTTAGCGTGTGTGATTGCTCTAAATTTACATTTAAGTGCTATATTACATGTTACTGATCGAAGTAAATATTCAGTTTGAAAATAAATATTATACAGTGATGCATTTGTAACATTAGAATCCAATGCAATCATGTCTAAAATTTTTCTATTTGCATTTGATAAATGATGCCTGGCTATTTGGTTAGAAATTCATCTTAGCTCGAGATCGATCATTAGACTAAGGGCCATCAATGACCAAGGTACTCAGCTCTCAGCACGTCATGGTCGTTAGTAAGAACTAACGAGGTGTTTCGGTTCACATGACATTATATTGTGTTCAGCTATGATATTTAAGCTCAGTTTAATTTAAAATGTTCAATATTGTATCTGTTTAATGAAGTCCTTTAGCATTACTGACGAAAGCATGCATTAAAGGAGCTTCCCCGAGCGGGGAATGTCTAAATACCATGTCTAAATACCAACATATACTGCCCGGCGCACTCTGAACTCACGATCAGCCATCGACTCAGCAAAGAAGAAAATTTCTTACGATGATAAAATATTGTGACATCATACCTTGTGTTTCCCTGAAGCGGTAGGCAGAGGAATGTAGTGTTCCTTCGTTTTACGAATTATGTTATATGACTCATGTAGGAGTGAGGACTATTATATAATTTGATGATCAGAACTCTTGGATGGTTGTTGATGTTACGTTTCAAGTTAGGAAGATCCAATTACACTTTACCCAACCGGGGATCGAACTCAGCACTTCTGTTCAGCAGTCGCGCTTGATTAATGGGGCGGTATTTAGAAGGTGCCATTTTAGAAAGAGTTTGTTATTCATATTCTATATCAATGTTTGTACTTGAATATGCATTGAAACTAAAAAGGTATTAAGTAATTTTAAAAAAAATGTTTTTGGTATTTGCGTATATAATCGTATATGAGTTTATGAAAGTACAAAAATATTTAAAAGCGGCTTCGGTTCTCATGATAATTAAAATACCTTGTTAATACATACATACATACATATCTTCACGCCGGGTTCACTGCCGGCCGCCAGGCAGAGAGCACTGAGTGCCACATATTTTTATTTTTTAATTTTTCTTCCAAATGTGATATTGCAAATAACATCTGAACAGTATTGACCTATAAGAAAGTGTTGCAATTAAAAAATAATTGTTAATTGCGTAAAGGTAATACGAGTAGGTATGTAATGCATTGTACGTAAAGATACGAGTAGTTAATTTCCGAACGGAAGACCTTCATGTAAAATATTTTTAATTTCGGAACATTACAATTTCGGTACGGGTTTAAATTGTTAAATTATTTCGCCGGCCGCGGTCCAGTTTAATTAATATAATGTAATTCTATTTTCTTTCGTCCCCTGCTTAATTGAATTTTGATTGAATTTAGATGATATTGTTTATAATTTTTATTTCAAATAAACGGAAAGGCTTTTCGAATTACAAAGTTTTGTTATGTGTTTACACTTAGGAGGTAATATTTTTTCTGGTTAGATTTATTGTTTTAAGTATAACATTATTGTTTTAAAAATATAGCATGTAGTTATTAATTATACTTTACGTTTTAAAAATTTATGTACATATTTTTAATCCCTTTGACTGCTTCTTTGGTTCGAATAATTGCCGATGTTGGTTTTGGGTTAAGCATTGACGCAATTTTTAGTTAGTTACGTAGAGCATATAAAATTATTGCTACATAATAACATAAAACTATTCTCTTGATATAAATATGTTTTTGTAGGATGTTCTTATATGCAATAAACGTACTGAAAAAATATTTCTTTCTGTATGTACATTTGATTAGTTACAGCGACCACAAAGCAATTATTGAATTATGATAGCGAAGATAGCGAAGCCCATTAATGAAGATAGCTATAATATTGCTCAGGAAAATATTTTCCACATTGATGCAGTTTTTGTAGACAAAAAATTACTGTGAGTATTCCTACATTTGTAATTGTAAAACTGTGTCACCAAAGTTTATTCGACGTACCAACGTCCATATTTCAGATAGAACAATATTTCAATCCTGTCGTAAAAAATGGCGGCAAATTTGGATTTGGAATGTCTGCACTTTTATTCAGAAATTCGTAAACGTAGTAACATTCGGCCAGCTTTTTATAAATATGTGCGTTTTTGTAATACCTATAACTTTAATAAAAGATAAAACGATTGATTACGGGAATTTTTAAGTGTGATATGACATTAATCTTTGTTTCAATCAAAGGAAATCACGGGTTAGCAAAGAGTGACAAGGCGTAGCAAATATTATAGGACGATGGTAAGTTGATTAATTATGGCGACAATGATAGTACTAATGATGATAATTATAAAGGTGATAGTAATGGGATAGTAGTGGTAGGCAGAGAGCACCGTTCATCACTCTCTTCATATAGATATGTGGTAATAGTTAATAATTTTAATTTATTTGAAATCAACTTCGACTTAGGGTAAGTTAATGAAGTCATCTCAAATTAATTTCATTTCTCAACATAAAAATAGCATATTTTCAAACCAGTGGAAATATTCAAATAAATGATTACGCTTCGCCACGCTATAATTTGATGCTCTAATGAAAACTGAATTAAATAACGAATTTTTATTTTCTTAATTAAATTGAATAAGTTAATTTTCATAAATGATATGACTCTTATTAAATTTGTTCGACGTAAGTAATGACCCAATGTGAATTTGTTGCTATTATGTTAAAGACGAAAAAAATATGGGTTTGGTTTACACACAAAGTTTATTTAAAAAGTGAAATTAATGACATTTAGTTTTACAAAACATATCAGACAAACGACCATATTCGAGGTCGATGCACATATGTAATATAATGATAGTCTTGAACCCTAAAGAAATAGGGAACAACAATCGAAGTAGCTCAAAACATTAGCAAGTAAATCTGGAAATGGGCTGGACAAATCTGCTATAGAACGGACAACCGGTAGAATCGGTGAGTTCTTGAGTGGAAACTGTAGCTTCGCGTCCGTACTGTAGGATGCCTTCAAGCCAGCGGCGTTTGACGGCTTTGAGGATGAGATTTTTACCGAACTTTTTTTTATAGGAACAATCTATCAAGAAAATATCCCCACGTTGACTTAACATATGTGACTTAACATATCTATTGATTCAAAAATAGAATCCTATTAAAGGCATTACCAGTCCTTATATCTAACTCCATCAATTCACGACCATTGACGGATCTTTTAGATTTATCACCGCAGACTCACTTTTGTCCAATTTATATAAATTATCCGACCAGAAGGGAAAGTTCTCGTAAAGTATCTTGGAAGTTTTAAGAAAAAAATTTGATTAACAGCGGACCAGAGACATTGCAAAGTTAGGTTCTATGAGAATATAATGTATGTAGGTACTTAAGATTCGGCCGTGTACATTATAAATGTGATAAAAACACACATTTTAGATGTAAATAGGTACTTTAAACATACTGAGGTATTATACAATTTATTTTAAATCATTATATTTTATAATCATCAGTCTATGACAGGTCACTGTTGAACATAGTCCTCCTCTGAGGTGCTATGCCTGTAATCCCACCGCTGGGCACGTGAGTTGGGGATCGCAGAGCACAGCTTCTCGCAACGCCTACATTGCCATTCATTAGCGGCCAGCGCACTTAGCTGTAATAGTTGTAAATTGTCAGTATAATATTTGAACATGTAAATTAGCAGTAAATCTTGTGAATTACGCTTGCAGAGCACGAGTCCGTCCAATTTGGCCGGTTATCTCAGAACTGACCCTAAGCGACTAAACGTCCACCGAAATCACCATCATTTTATCCTCTCTAGCTAGAGAGAATATTCGAGATAATTTTTTGTTAACACCATTTTAACAGCAACGTATTAATTGCGATAAAAAATTTGGCTTACTCATTGTGGAGAATGAATTGTTCTTTTAACACTTCATTAGTGTTTGGAATGTTATTCTAATCGGTAAATGTTATATAAGTTAAAATACGGGTATCTTTTCTCAATAGAGGAAAGCATTCTTATTACACCTGTGTTAGGATAAAAAGATTGATGACGTAATATACTTGTACCCTCATACATATTTAAATAGCGGCATATGAATGCGTGTTGAGTAGAGTTGCCAGAGCTTTACATGTAAATGAACTTCTGTATTGTTTTAGATTTGATTTTTTAAATGAAGGGATTAAACATGGAGACGGCAATCATTAGTGATTAGGTTAGGTTATTATTATTAGGTATATCATCAAGCCAGGTCACGGGGAACGCAGATTGCATATTTTATTAGTAACAGCTAGTAACTATAAAAACATAATCACAATTAAATTCTGTTCTGTTTTAATAATTTAAAAGTCTCGTGGGATATAATCTCTACAATGTTACACCGAGTTCAAAATTTTAAAGAACAAGTATGGTTGAACTCTCAACTTCGTCTTTGCTACTTTAACTTGCGTTGCGAACTGAACTACAGCTTGCTGAATTCGCCGCAGCGTTTTACCATTCGTTTTGGCGCCAAAACATGTGTTCGGGGTTCGCGGGTTCGATTGCGCGGACTAAATACATGTGGAATACTTCTAAGATTAATCAGTTACTTTTAAGTCCGAACGTAGGATTCTTGATGAACTAGGTGAGTTACGTATCCAGACTCCGAGCCACTACTAGAAAATCTAAGACACAAAAATTCAATAGTGCCCGATCCGGGGTTTGAACCCAGGACCTCTCGATCGACAATCGCCCTTACAACCACTGTTATGTTACAAATAAAACTGTTAAATTCCTATCTTTCATTTATGATGCAACCAGCACAACATTTACGAGGGAACTTCCATATCAGTACACATTTGTGACACGTCAACTGCAGTCGTAATAAATGCAGTACAAAATAAATCTGTCAAAAACATTTCGAGATGTTGAGTGGTTTATGACATTTGTTGTTATTTTGAGGACCCATGAACTCGAGAACGAATGATGTTCGTATCGTGAACCGCATGACTGATGTTTTACATGAAACCCAACATCGTTTTCGTATCTGCAGTTGTAAAGCTAATTCGTTGGTAAGCGTTCAAGTATTACGTAATGCTAAAACGTTACGATGCGTTTTATTGCGACTTAGAAATCTCTTGTTCATTTATTATTTCCGCAAACAAAGGTATTTTAGGAACTTACGTCATTTGGGTGATACATACAGGGTACAGAAAAATGTTACGCTGCGTTACGTGTGGGGAAGGGTGAGTCAAAAATCTTCAAAAATTGCGTTACGTAATACTTGAAAGCTCCCTTTTCGATAAATAGAAGATCTAGGTACATTTTGACTTTTTCAATTTATACAAATAATGACTAACACAAATGTGTTGATATGTCAACCAAAAAATATATAAAGTTACTATTATACTTTTTTGGTTTCGTTTTATTAGGTTTAATAATTTAGTACACTTGCGTACTGATATTACGTACTGATAGTTAAAGTTTGACATTTTTATAAATTTCATTGTGCCGTGCATCGAGCGTAAATAAAGTTTTATTACGACGATGATGTATAAATGTTGATATGTTCCGGAATTTTCTGTTACGTCGACGTGGATCGCACGCTCCGCAGACGCCGAGTGGCCTGCTCTGTTTGTGGGACGCCTTATGAATGTCACACTGATACACACAAATAACATTATACTACGAATCCACTCCACATACGATAAGTGCAGTCTGTATTAAATAAATCTTTACACAAAACCGTGCCAATGTACATAACAACGGAATGCGACACATTGTGTAAATGCAGATATTTTTAGCGTTAATAGGTCCATAGGGATAGATATATATTATATATGGCAATCGATGCTATTCTGTAAATGTAAATACTTAAGGCACATGTGTTTAACATTTCTCCACACGAACTCACGAACGAAAACGTCTGAACCACTCGGCCCAACACGAAACAACTTCATGAATTAATTTGATACACAATTTCGTGGTTTTATTTGTATATTTACAATGCTGTTATCTCGTCGGAAATTTATTGCAGGCTAACAAAATGATATCTAAGTTATAGTTGTAATTTAAAGTGTGTAAAAACAGATATTACCTAGGTTTTAAGTACAATGTAAATACTAAGAGCCATTTGAGCAGCGCTAATTAAGAGCTTACTTTGACAGTATGTACGACAACAAACTGCTATTATTATTACTACGGCGACTCCCTCTACTCTCTACTGTTAAAGTAATAGACTCTATATAATTACAGTACGGTTTACGAATTAACCTTTTGGGAAGCATTTTATACTAATAACACATTATTTCACTTAACAGATGGCGCTAGTTTCCAATTGCTAATTAAACGTACACTCACGTTCTGCGTGACAATGGAAACAGTTTCAATTCCAGGAAAAACCATAGTATGGCGGTACGGGGAGGTCCCTGAGATCTGCTTAGTTATGAATTGGTTACATACGTATGACTAGTTAGTCATACGTATGTAATATTTCAGTCTCTTTATACCTACACGATATAACTTATATTCGAGGTCCAGAATATTTATTAGTGGACTTATTAGTTTATTTAGCAGTGGTGTAAATTCGACTGTAATTCATTGAATTTGAAGCCTTGCTCTTATTAAGATTCTTGATCTATCAAAAAGTAAACAGCTATACAATATAATACATCTTTACTCTATGTGAATGGTCAATCAAACTTAAAGTCAAAGTCAAAAATCATTTATATATAT
>DWEJ01002216.1:0-11785 GCA_018245835.1 Mysoria sejanus stolli | reverse complement strand
ATAACGCCTTATGTTACCAGCGGCCACTATAAAAACGTCCGAGTTAAACGCTGACCGTACAGAGAAGGAATCTCTCGCTTAATTGGACACGACGAGTATTATCTCAACAAACACCGGACAAACAAATTGGAAAGTATCACGGCAAAAAAATACTGGCGGACAATTTACAGACACGTAATAAATTAAGGGAATCTTGGGCCTATGCGGCCCTGGTACCCGCTGCGACGCAACAGGCCCGGAGGCGCCTTGTTTGACGGATATAAACATAAAAAGAAACCTGTCCGTACGTGCGTCGCCTGCCCACGCCAGCTATTAACTCCGAGGCTTTATCGTCCCATTCATACCAGTAACACGAAACTTGAACAGTTTAACCTTTAAAGGTATACACCGGAGTTCACGATGGACTCCGTATTATATTACTCGAGGTGCATTGTGAACGTTAACTCATTTTTATCTATCCGTGTCCCTGTCTCGTCCCCACGCGATAGAAAGAGACGCAGATATCGCGTAAATAGTTTTTATCGCTTTAGATATAAACGGTTCGATTGGAGAAGGACGCGGGAATTTATCATAATGAATCATCAACAGGAGAAACGAGTTTCGTTAATGTACATAACACGATGTGTTATCTCCGCTTTGATGTCAAAGCTATATCAGTTGAACTAGATACGCATAACAGAAATATAACTCAATCGCATAAATTGTACATCTAAGGTGTTTCTTTCAAAACAGTCGATCAATCATCATCAGCAGCAAATTGCAGCTTACCGCTGGGACACAGGCCCTCTCTGAGTGGTTTTGCCCATAATCCCTACGATGGGCATGCCCATGGGTACATCCTCTCGCACTTACTACAATGCTGCCCATAGGCGGCAATTTAGCTGAGCCTAAGCAATCCCCGAATTTCCGCGATTTGCCAGCGATTAGTTATTAGTATTGCCATAATGTATTAAGTTTTAAAACCGTTGAAATCTGTCTGACATCACATTATGATTACTATAATGATTATGTTGGTAGTACTGAAATAAAAGTGTTTCGGAAGTCACTTATCTATAATAGAGGTACCCACTTCACACTCTTATTCAAATGTTTCGTGATCGTTTTAAATTATTGATACTAAAATAAATGATTACCTTGTTAGTGTAGTGGTTGCAAGAGCTCTACTACCGACTGAGAGGTCCCAGGTCGAGTGTTGTTGGGTTATTTATAATTCGAAATTCCCAGCAAAAGCTCGGAGTGTGCGGCAATTGGGTCACCGCCTATTCTATGGTAGGATGAAAAACAATTTTTTTATGAATAGTGGGAGGGCGTTATTCCCTCTATCTACCGCTTCGGGGTATTCGGGCGCAATGTCGTTTGCTAGTCATGTCAATTATTTTCTAGGTAACTTTGTTACAGGTAATAGTCACATTACATAAAAGTGAAACACAATTTATTTATGTGACCACAAATCACACGAAAACAAAAATGTGTTACACCCTTAACGTTATAGTACAGAAGATTAAACAGACACAACCCACACCTGATTTATTTATATACTTTGCAGCAATACATAACAAAATATTAATCATCTTGAACTTACACACTTATTAGATTATAAGTTATTGAACCTGTTGTTCTGTAAATAAAATATAACCAGCTTTTAAGTTTGGAGAAACCATTAAAGTGATATCCTCATATTCTTTTTTTTATAAAAAAAAATATAACCCACATCAAGATGTAATATATTAAAGTTAACAGAATAATAAACGATTTTAAATCGAGAAATGTAATTCAACAGCAGATATAAATTCTCACATTTGCATAAAAGGCATTAGTGAGAACCTGGCGCTAAATGTAAGAAAGAGGCGCTGTATTGTCGTGAATGCGTGTGTACGTGTAGAGCATGCCACGTAGAGAGACAATCGACGTTTTATACACACGATTGTTCATAAGCCTAATAAGCGGCTTAGATAAACATTTGGAATTATGTTTATAGTACACATACATTTCAACAGTTTACGATATAATATTCATATAAACAAAACGTCCAATCTCAAGAATGAATTGTTATGTGAATCAAAATAGATTTAATCTTACGAATTAAAGTTAAACAATAAAAAAATCTTTTTGTGTCTTATGTTTATTAAATATTATTTTGTTTCGAACACTAAGACAAATTTTGAAAATTATATAATGGTACCTATTAAATTTACATGAACCACGACTTTTCAAAACATTCAGCACTAAACTAGTTGTAAATATTAAATTTATAACTTCATTCTGACATTGAAGAATACTAAATGTATTTTAATTTATTATCTGACGCGAACTGAACCATAAGAACTTCATATCACTACCGGCGAAGCTGTGAACAAATTTGCTTAGGTATGATGATAACAAATTATGTCAAAACTTACGTGACTTCACGCTTGTAATACACATAGAGGTAGGCAGAGTAATGTAGTACACTCCAACGTTTCACTAATTACGTTTACGTCCCACAGGTGGTGAGTCTATTGCTATACAACGGGCACAGATCCAGACCTCGAGTCACTACTAGAAAATCTAAGTTAGGAGAAATCTAATAGTGCCCGACCCGGAATTTGAACTTTGGGTCTCTGGATTGGCAGTCGCGCCTACAACCATCACGACCAACGAGGCAGTCGAACATTTAAATAATTGATAAAATTTATATCACTTCTATAAAAAAAATACATATATGTCTAAGTAATTTATTGTAATAACCTAACACCTCAACATACCTAAAATCACATCAACGTTGACATTATGTACTTAGATCGAATACTGATCGTCTAAAGTACTCTGCGCGAAAATTTAACCCGCCGCCTTCGCCTCGGCGGTCAGAACTAATCACTGCAGCGAGCAGCCAACATAAAACTAGAGACTTTAATGATAATTTCTAAAACTCCTGATAACGGAAAACGAAACTTTTCATTGGAACAAGGAAAGCGATGAAAAAATCTTTCCAACTAACTGTGCGACGGACAATGTTTGAACGCCGGCGCTGAAATTTAGAGCTAACACGGAGTGTGAAACGGTGTCGAAATGATTTTTTTTTTGTTCCATTTATTAATTTTTCTATTGTTGCCAATTTGTGCCGCTCCGTCTAGTGTGTTATTCACTTTATTGGCGATAACATTTTCCATAGTGTGATTTTCGAATAGAACTCTTCAGTGTCAACTATGATTTTTTGTTTTGTAATATTTGAGAATTATATCCTTTCACCTTGTGAAATATAATATTATTGGTGTATCGTAGATATATACTATATTCCTCTGCTTGCCCATTCACAGAAATACAGGCTTGATGTCATGTTCGACTTATACAAAAATAATGATATGTATAAACATTGTTTACCACATTAACGTGTGAAATATATTATTAAAAAGACTAAATAATTCTTGATTCCCATATATAATTGTTTCATAACAACCTTACTACATCCCCCAGTTAGGCACGGTTATCTCTCACACTTGCTATAAGGGAGACGCACATATAATTATATAATTATCACCCATTTAAATAATAGGGTCATTACAAAACTATTATAAAAAACATCTCTTTTACAATTAACACTGAACAAATTTTATTTGTCAACACCGTCGATAAACATATAAATCTACCAATAAAAATCTAATTAGAGATACGGCTGAGGCTAACAAAATTAAGTATCCAACATTGACTTTGAGTTTATACTGTTTGTATTGTACAGACCAACAAGCCAGCGTAAATACGTCGAAAGCCACCTGAGAAGCAAAAACAAAGAACCCCACAGTTTATTTTGAAGCGGTTTCTCCGAAGGTTTCCAGCGCGGTGTTCGATTGAGAACTCTTATACAAATAAATGTTCGATACGGTGGCGGGCTCGTGTGTGAATTTCGTACACAACACGCACTATGAACTAGTACTTATTTTTAATAGCAGTATATTTCTCCAACAGTAAACATAGCGATAAGTTGATGAATGCGCTCAGAACAAGTTATAACGAGACGGAATAACGTAGGCAAAGATAAAGATGGCATAAGTCTTTTGTATACAGTAGCACATTCGCTTTCGGTTACGCTGTATCGATACCGAACAGTTATTTATATGAGAGCTAAACACACAAACGACACTGACAACAGCCAGCTACTGCCTACGCGAGCGTCGCGACTAATAACAATAAAGACAAACCAAGCACTTGAGAATTCTTTGTTACTTACATCACCAATAGGTAGGTACCTACTAAGTACCTATTTAAATTCCTACCGCGTGACACGATTAAGTATATTCCCACAGATAGGAAAAATAACAAAACACGTTCTGGCAATTGTATTCGCATCAACAGAATTACAAATACATACCTACTCATTAAGGAAAATATTTTGCTCTCAATGTTGACTGCAGTTATTTCACGTATTGATGGGAATGTGTCTATTCTCGTAATCGATGTCTTGCTGAGGTTACTATATTTTGTGACTGATCTTTTATAAGCAACATTTGAACTACTATGAAAGTCCCCAGTAAAGATAAAGGATTGCTATAAATTGATAAAAATGCTCGCGACATACTGAAATGTTAACTAAATTTTATACTAATACAACATATCTACATTAGCATTAAAAGTATTAAAATAATGCCTCAATTACCATACTAGGGTGAAAATTAATATTACCGTTTAAATAACAAAAAAAGTGTAGCTGTGTTTGTTATTTATTTATTAGTCATTTAATTATTAATGAAATAAACAAATTGAAACCCATAGAAATACTAAGAAAATTTCAAACATAAATAAAGATCACCTTTCTAAATGCACAGCCAACGCATACGATATAAAAAATTTCTACCGTTCCATTCAAAACAAATCCGACGCCATTTCAAATGTATGGATTCGATTTGACCCACATACGAAGTCAGCCGAGATTTTGGCTGAAAGACTGAAAAACCAAAACACGTGAGTTTTAGATGTACAGACATTCAACCATACATATGTGGAAGCTCACATACACCAACGTTCCTAAAACCGCATAGTTCCTGAAACCCTAAGAAATGTTGAATGGTTGTAAAGAGAATATCTGAAAGAATTTGGGTTGAAAATATTTTGGGAAATTGCCTACGCCGAAGACATTACAGAGATTTTTAAAATCGAAGCTAGATTTTTTGTTTAACTTAATGCATCGAAGTGTACTTCTTGAAGTTGTTAATACCTTGACCAAAATATTTACGTGGCACGAAAAAGAAATTAAAATATAGAAGTAACACAATTATGAATAACGAAATTTATAAGCGGCAACAAAAACAAATTGTTTTCATGATGAAACTGAAAATGTAAATACATTATAAATAATTGTTCTAGCATTTAAAAGGAGTAGCAGAGTAAGAGTGAATGGGCTTTAACTAGACACGGTTGGTACATCCCAGTATTGATATGCGTGCATCAGGCAAGATTGACAAAATACTAAGCATCGTAGATTAAAGTGCGATTTGATAATATTTGTGATAAAATTAGTTACTAATAATACTGAAACTTTAATCCCTTATTATTATTTACCTTTCACAATTTAATCTAATATTTTAAAACGTTAAATGTAACTCAAACCTTCCTACCGTTGCCTTATAATGAATGTAAGCTGATGCTTCATATCCAATTTGAATAACATCGATCCTTAAACCTCTCTGACCTTTATCCAACGATGGTAATCTTCCCAAGGAGCTCAAGTGAGAATCTACTTGAGTTTGCTGACTTTAGGTCGGCGGCGTGTGCCTCGGACAAACACATGAGCACGGCAGCGAACTTTGATCACCGCTGAACATTATTGTTCAGCAGTGATCAAAATTGTATAAGGGTTTTGTCAATGAATTAATGATTGAAAATTTGTATCATGTACGTTTCAACTATTGAGGTTAATATCACTTGTATGTGCATTATAATCACTCTTTCTAGTCCATAACTACGGCAATTAACGCTTTTCAAAATGGAGGCTACTTAATTATTGTACTGAAAATACATTACAATATACTTTACTGGTTAAATATCATAAAAATTATGTAAACTACTAGACTATTGGATTGGTACTTTTCTTGCCGCGCAATATTCTTAAAAATATTGTATAAAGTTTTCTCTTCACCTATAATTATAGATCAAACTGCAAAAGCCCTGTGCCGTTTAAACCTGTTCGTGATTAAGTTTATATCTTACGTACATCTTATCTAAACCGACAATCTTATATACAAAGACGTCGATAAATTAATATAATGATAAGAATTTGTGAAGTTTAGTAATATTATCAGACTAATTATTACTGGAACTACTCGTAGAAGAAATTAGCTTAATAAGATCATTACCCTGCCTTATCTTATCTATAAATTATCTGAGAGGGTCGGCAGCAAATTGTGACACTGTACGTACTAATTATATTGCCGATGCAGATAGGGAACACGATCATGATATAATAATATTAAGTATACTTATAAGATATATTAATATTAAGTATACTTTTTGTTGGGCAGAAAGCAAAAGATCAAATCATCCATAGTCAAGTTCTTTGCTACGTCATAAATTATATTATTTTTATAATTATCGTCATTTCATCACGCCAGATCCCTTTTAGAAGAGACAAAAAGCATACTAAGTGCAATATAACCATATCCATAAATACATATTGAAATCAACGAAATACATATTATAATCGTCAAAAGTTCGTTTTTTAAGACGTGTGAAGTCTGCCAACCCGCACTTGGCGATGACCAAACTATGGGTTCAAGTAAGAGGAGGTCCATGTTCCAGCAATGGAACGATAGAAAGACCAAAAAAAAATATGTTGAAAAAATAAATTGTATCGTAACGTAGGCAAGAAATACTCAGTACCAAATATCTATATAGAAATATTTAAGTAAATGAAATAATTATAATTGTATATTATACTGCCGTACAGAATTGTAATACATATCTACATATAAATATATGTATATCAAAAAACTTATAGGGTTACAACACGGCGCCAAAAGAAACACGTTACTACTATAACTTATTATCAAAAAACTACGTACTGATTGAAACACTGAAAACGTCCATTAATTATAAAATGTAAATACCGATCGATCGTACATCTGACTGCGTAGACGCCACAGTCGCTTATTAAAACGTGGTAACAGTTACACGACAGCTTATTAGAGAGGCGGGATATAAAACTGGAGTTACATAGGGAGTGAAATTATATTGTCGTAGTAAAAATTCTCAATGAGATGTTGAGGTTTAATAATGCTTGTAGATTTTTGAAAGATTTCATTAACGAAAGAATTGCTTACCCATTAATTTAACTTGGCATTTAAAAACTTTACATGCGAATAGTTAGTGCTTTTTAGAGAAAGAAACAATCCACCACCAACGTTATAAGGCTTTTAAATAAATAGACGTACCAGGCTAACATAAAACACAAGAGATCGAACGAATACCAAGGAGCGCGACCGCTCTGCGTGACTTCGCACACATTTACTATAACAAAGCTACGAAACAGGTAGAAAAACCCGACCGAGCTAATATTAAACCCTGCAGAGCTAACATGAGTTGGAGCACAGTTTTAATTAAAGTAAATATAATTTATATATGCCTTATATGGCAAATACAAATGAATCCAAGAGCGAACGTTTAACGGAACACAAATTAAACGATGTTTCAAATGAGTGAAAATTAAACTCTTATATCAAACAAGAAAACAAACTTATACAATTAAAGTAATGAGTGCTATCTATATATATATAGATCAAAAATAAATCGTTGTATAAACAACATTCTGTTTTTCCGATAAATACATATATTCATTAAAAACTCAGTTAAAATAAGCTGGCTTGTTTCAACGAGGTCTGCTGAACAATTATTAACTTTTGAACACTTCGTTCGGAAACAATTATTATCGAATTAAGTTCGCGTGAAAAGTTCAACAGTATAAATGCAAATAAAATGTCCGCCGTGAATTTTAAAATCGTAGAATGCCCAGTACCGGACTGCAATAACTTTTTATTCGCTCAAGTGTTATTTGAACGGACATGGTCGAAGAATAAGTTGAATGACTTATATGAGATTGATTTTTTTTCTGTTTCTTAGATTGGTTACGATAAATGTTTTTGAATGTTTTACTCCTTTATGTTACTTTTATATGACCTACCTATTTTACCTATACTATCATAAAATTGAATCATCATATAAAATTGAACATACGTATATGTTCACTTTCATACGCCTGTATGTAGTTTCTGGGAAATCTATGAGACAGTTAAAACGAGGTCTAAATCATTGAAACCCTTTAATATGTAACATTGAAAAATAGTAGCAAGCTGTAATAAAATTTTAATGTATTTCTTGTCTTCAAAGCACATACAGACAGTTATGTTTTATAGTAATTGATTTTGTTACATCCTTTTAAAGATCTTTATAGGTATTTCTGACAGCGTTCATAGATTATATATCTGATAGAGTTCATAATTAAGTTAAAAATAAAAAATTTTTTAATGTGTAATCTTTGCTTCACGTGTAATTCCGTGAATCACTTCCAACAACTTTAAAATAACCGATCAAGTATTTTGTCTGTGTTTGATGATTTGTGTTATTAATTTAATAAGTTTATATTTATACTACCTAAATGATTGACCAGCACCAATTTTTGTTTGTTATTTGTTATAGTATGTCAGATTGAATGATTTAATATAGATTAGCAATAAGCAAAATAATCAAAAAAATTATTCAAAGAAGTAGTCGGAAATAGTAAGGCGATTGGTAAATTGGGACAAATTGAAATAGAGCCAGATCCATTAGGTGCGTTAATGTGGATATAATCCGCTACATCCGCGACCCTTCTGTTACGGAATGAGACGGAAGCGATTGATCATAATGGAATGCGATCTGTTACGGAAACTGAATCTAGGACAAATAGCTGATTGATAATCTTGGATGTACGGATATTGTCGGCGCTAATACAAAACGAACATGTAGCAGAACACACGCGCACTGTCTATAAATGTATGAAATAAATAGAAATGCATGAAATAAATAGATATAGTAATCGTAACATGATTATGTGAAGTTAGGCATAGAGAACTGTAACCAGAGTGCGCGTATGAAGACAGTAGGACAAGTACATCAGATGTTTAAGGATTTATTTGGTACTAGCTGTATTTTGCTTACCCCATAAGAGACCTGGCGTGGCTATACATACAATAATAATATCAGACGTAGATCTAATTCATTAAAATGAAAATGTACTACAAAACTCTGGCTACCTCTTCGGAGATGACAGGCATTATGTTACTTTTTTTTGTACATAAACCAGCAGTTATACAGTTGTTGAAACTAATATACTTTGACATTCATCGTGTAGGGTCGTCTTATTAGGCAACTATTGTACAGATCGAGCGTAATAAGAATATTTGAGGTCATCCTCGCTACCCAAGTGGGATATTGCATACTTTACTCGCCTTAATGACCGTTATGGAGGACCGTACTGGGGCGAAGGCTAGAAAAATTTCTTTAATATTTACTGGTAAAAAACATAAGTCTACAAAGTCAGAAAAGCGCAGGTACCTGGATTTGAACTCCAACTACTGTATTAATAGCTCGCGGAAACCACTTAGCTATCAGCATCGGAGCAGTCTCCGATAGACGGTCTAATGTCTTCCTGAAGATTGTGGATAGATTGCTCTTAGGAACTAATTTGAAATGTCTGGAGTCTAAGCTAAATCATCTACCATTAAAAACACTGGCAACACTCCTCAGAGACATTAATAGGTACTCGTAAGTACCGTGTTACTTTCACATTCACATACGGCAGCGAAGAGCTTCCGAAATGGTACTTCGTATTTCCGTCATGCAAATAGATTTTCGACGAATATTAAAACAATTTCGAATTTTAACAAATAGGTGTATTTATTGGTAAGTCTCGATTCATTAAAAACGTAATATTGAAAGTTGAGAAATAATAAACGATAATTAATCAGTATGAAAACGAAACAATTATTTTTTTCATGATTCTACATATATTCTTTTTGAAGGGATTTAATATAACGCTCAAAAGAAAAACCATGAAATGTTATTGTTATTGTTGTTATTGGACATGTTGTTTCAAAACCTAGAAGTATTTTTTGTATATTTATAATAATATACATGTATATTTAATATATAACATATATGATATTCGTCGTTCTGCTGCCTGAAGCACGTCTTTTAAATTCTAGATTATTCTAAGTCACTCGGACGGAGAGACCGGATCTCGTAGTTCGAAATTTAATTATAGCAGGAGATACCTTAGTATATTCTGAGCTCGCATGCTCAAGATTACATGTACGTACCATCGCAGGATAGCTAAGCAAACAGTGAGTCCAGTGCTTTCGTAAGCGTCTACAAGAAAACAGCGAAAGTTCCTATTTTCTTAATGTAAGGTCGGGTCCCTAGGGTCCCCGCTCTTCCCATTTGGTATTCTGTACCACGTTAGAAAAGCAACCTTACAAGCAGTCTACGCTTTTCCAAAACTACTTTTTCGTAGACGTCGACAGTATAAATGTAGGGCTTATTACAGCGCGCGTTTTATTATTTATAACATTATGAAAAATATTTAATGACCACGCAAAGTAATTAAAGGTCGAAATCGTAAAATTTAGAAAGCGTAGAGTATAGTAAAATGAATCAATGCGAAACAACTTGGCAATACAAAAATATTTGAATCGATACGGTAGTAACAATAAATAACGCATCAAAAATCTTCTATAGTGCGGATACGATGAGTTCCCTTAAATCTATTGATTTTTAACAGCAGCTTTCCCTAACAGCAATTAATTATTTAATAGCGGACGCATTACAATAGGCGTTAACACGACGTATATATTGGCCTAATAGTCGGAAACTGATACCGCGACGGAATTTGTCAATCCCTTTGTATTCAGTTCCGGCAATAATCATCCAGAATATTCTGTGGCGAAAGAAACCAAGGCGTACTTAATTTGTGCACTCTATTCCAAAGGTGTAAAGTTTAAAGTTGACTGGATTGTGTATCTTTGTAATTGTTGCAAAAAATACAGCCGAGTTAACGGCATTGTTCGAGATGAAAGGAACGGTCCCAGGTAGCTGTGGGGGTGTAGCAGAACGATCACTCTTGGATACCCTGTTTGTATTAAATACGTTATATTAAATAAGTTTCAAGCTTCGTATAAAAGAAAAGTTTAGTCTTCTAATAATACTCTAATTATAATTCGTTGAATTCATTTTAATAAAACATTTATAATTCACAAATAAAAAAATTTAAATGACAGTTTAGAAAAACTTTTTCTACTTAGTGCGGAATTTGTAAATATGTAAATACAACACAACGTCTGAGTCATATAGGTTCAAATACTGTTATGATAACGTAACCGGCTCGATCGATACGATAACACAGATAACAGTAAAACATACTGATAACGTCACTATTTCACTGGTATGAAAAGATAATACAAGGTATCAACCCGTCATAGTAGAAAAAGTAGTGTTGGACAGTAAACATTTACGTAAGGCGAGCTATTCAAGGACGCTCGAATTGCAGCCCGTTTGTGAACGCCCTGCAGTAGTCTTCGACGTTTTTTTTCACCGACGAATCACGTCTGTTGAATGTAACTTTAAGCCGCTTATACGCGAAGCTGTTTTAGATGGAAAGTCCAAGCTAAAATAAAGTCAATTTCAAGTTTAAATCGCTTTTACTTTTGATCGTGGTATAATAACATAATATGCATTTTAGATTTATGTTAATGTGAATGAAAAGTTATTTCTCTATAATATAGAC
>DWEJ01002215.1:0-11788 GCA_018245835.1 Mysoria sejanus stolli | reverse complement strand
ATAACGTGGGAATGTTCTGCATTCCTCTGCCTACCTCTTCGGGGATTACAGGCGTGAAGTTACGTTTATTATAATAACTTTTGAATCACTTGTAAGGATGACGAGTTACATTGAATAGAAAATGTGCTAAGGAACGGTATAAAAATACAGGGAAAAATTGTAAGATAATAGAATGAAAAGTGTATTATATACTTTATTATTTATGTACTTTATTATTCTAATCCTTGTACTCCTTAATAATTACGTTTTTTATACATTGAACACCCCTTTAGTCTCGAACGCGTCTCGAATATGAGCTGAGGAATAAATATTTAGAAAAGAGTAATTGTGTTGTTTTAATAAAAACAATCAATTCGAGTCTTAAGGATGGAATTAAATGGAAATGAGGGACTATTTGTTTATGGACAGAATTCTTTATTTTATCATTGCAATATACTTATGAAATGAAATTAATAAGAATAAATAGATTGTAGACGATTCTTTTATATTTAATCTTAGTATAATAACTAGTTGTCTTTGAATTGAATTACTTTCCTTTCCTCTTTTGTCATATGTCAAGAAAAACTGGCATACGTATTGAACATTTAATAAGAAAAATGTGGCATACATATTGTATTGGTTTTTATATCTTTGACAGTAGCCCTGTGCTCGAAAGACGGGGTTAATGAGTATTGGATTTTCCTAACTTTAAATTTATACTGGCGGGTCTGAGTCTGGATTTGTACCCGATACACATGGCAGTAGGTTCAGCGACTATCCGATGATGGAACGTAAACGTAACTGAAGATATGTAGGAATATACTAAATTTCTCTGCTTCTACCTTCGGAGATCAAAGGCGTGATTAACATTTATTAATATCAAAATTTAGTGGGAATTAACTAACACGTATTCCTAAAGACAAGGAATGATATTGTCCTTGTGTTTAGGAATACGTCTTAGTTAACTCCCACTAAATATTAGAGACGCATAGCATGACTTGTTACTATGAATCACCCAGACCGACAGTCTACTGAAAATTCAGCAGGTATCAACAACATCGATTAGTCCAAGTTCAATTTTGTCGTATAGTTGCTAGTTGAGTAGTTTACTAAGCGATTTAAGAATAAATATGCACCTTAGAGGTTTTATTTTAAAAACGTATTTTGTTTGTATTTAGATATTGCTCTTTATTAGCTTATTATATTATAATTTGTGATACGATATAAAAGGAATAAGTAGGTATGTTGGGGCTTCCAAAGTCATCAGGTCATCGAGTGACGACCACGTGTCGGTAAGAGGAGCGTAGGTCGCCCTCCTACCAGGTGGTCGGACGACCTGAAGAAGACAGCGGGAAAGTGCTGGATTCGGAAGGCCCAGGACCGGATGGAGTGGCGCCGATTATGGGAGGCCTATGTTCAGCAGTGGACATTAAGAGGCTAACGATGATACAACTAAGCCTTTGTTCCAGAATACGAATATTTGTGCCGAGAAAGTAAAGAAATGCTTTGAACAATAGCTATGAAAATATGAATTTCGAAGACTTTCGGCACGATCAAATTAAACGTAACATCACGCCTGTAGTTCCCTAAGAGGTAGGCAGAGAAATGTAGGTATAACATTCTCACGTTTCACTATTTACGTTTACGTCCCACTATGGAATAGATGGGAAATTTACTGTCATACACCAGACATATATTCAGACTTCGAGCCACTACTAGAAAATCTACATTAGAAAATTTTTGTAGTGCCCGACTTGGGAATTGAACCTGGGAACTTAGAACAGAACTTCAGGATTGTGTCTGTTTGAAACATTAAACTTGTCATTATGCGGTTGTGAGGATCGAATAGCACATAATAGCATATAAGAATATGTGGAATTCGGAGAACCGAATTTCATGCTGCTATACCCAACCCTCATGTTAAGCGCAACCTCTGCGTTTGAGTGTAACCCTTCAGGGGGGCCTATGTTCACTAGTAATTGTAGTCATTGCAATCAATTAGCTGAAGATAATTTTATTATACCTATGTTTATGAGTTTAGTTAATAATATTATAATTAGTATCTATCTTACGATCAGCTAAGGTTAAATTCTAAACGCCATTTAGGCCACACCCCGTGGATCAGACCTTTTGGATGACACCTTCTGGACAGAAACATGAATTGTTTAACAATGGTTGTTTCACTGCAAAGATAGGTAGGACATACAAAAGTTGCTTTCAATATACCTACTGTAATTTTTATAAAGATTCATCCAACCCCATATAAGGCTATCACATCATAGATGTAAGGTTACACGTGCGGAAATTACAAATATACCGCCCAGAAACAGATATATAAATTGATCATTTACTTATCTGTCCGACTGGAAATCCGTCCAATTAACTTCAGTACGGTATGCGGACGTTGTTACCACATCGTTCAGAAATCAACAACTTCACTGCAGAAGATTAAACACGAGAACTTTTTAAAGTAATTATTTCAAATATTTTTTTTATCAACAACTAACAGTATTTTTTCGCCATTATTTTGCTTATGGACTCTCTAGTGACTTATGCTAAGCTTATGTAGTGTTTACTAATCATATTATTAAAATTAAAATGTAAAAAAACCAGCTTGCATGAATAGTTCTGTGCACTGAATTTTTTTGAGATTGTTTCCACATGCCCATGGTCAGCAAGTCGTGATTAATGGCTGCTGGTCTATCGTAGTTTTTAAACATAAAAATGAGATAGGTAAGTCAACCGGCAATTACTGTGTTCTTTTATGCGAAGTATACCTTAGTACAGGAGTTCTTCACTATTTTAACAGTAAGCACTAAATAGCAGCATAAATTAAGTAATACTTAATACTAAGTAATACTAGTAATACGAAGTAATTCTACCAATACTAAGTAATACATACAGATATATGAAAGAAAATAAAATTGATGATATTTCTATGCCTTTCTGTGAGTGTACTTCCACGAGCTGAGCTTCTACGAGGGATGTTGATACAGTTTTTTTTCAATAAAAAGATGATTTCCCAGAAAAGTTGTGTGTAAATGATAATTTGATGTAAATCGTGTGAATTGCAATTATGAAACGTAACCTAAGAAACTACGAAGAAATAATATATGCTAGGGTTTTCCTTTACAAGATTTTCGATAAAAAGTTCGGTACAGTATGCTATATTCTTATCGATAATATATGAAATATCGTATAGATTAATAAGCCTGGTTGTGGGTTTATTCTCGTCAGAGACAAATGTACATCTAGAATACATATAGAAAAAATTCCAAAAACTTACGTAATATCATGCCTGTAATATCCCGAAGAGCTAGACACTAGAGCTAGACTAGTAGTACACTTGTCCAAATGTAATACACTCCCATATTTGACCAGCTACGTCAATAAAAGTTGTCAATGTATATTACGTATATTCTAACGTTAATATTAGCACAGATATTTCTAATATTAGCATAGATTCGGCCATCCATCACTTTAACGTAAGACATAGGAAAATATCATCTATTTAATATTATAAGAAATTGCAGTTATTTATAGGAAAACGTCACGTAATCCATTTAGTTGCACCGACACTAATTCACTTCAAACATTTCATATGGGCAATTAGCGTGCTATTGTTTACGAGACGCCGTGTTTGATTGATGTTTCCTAGATCAGGACTATTTGTGGCCAGCGCGGTCTATTTACCTCTTATTTTGATCCAGATATGTATGTGAGTACTGCTAATATAAATTATTCACCGTTTTCAGGTGAGCATTTGGAGGTAGTCATTAATATCGTACAGTGCTAAGGTATTGTGGTATGGTTAAAATAATTTTGAATATTCTTTTTACTTTTAATATTTAAAAAAAGATAACATGACAATTTCATAAACATTATTACTTAAATTTTGCATGTAATATCACATTTTTTTTATCACATTTCTGAAATTCTGCTACCGGGGCCTAGATTGTTGATTACAATTTGACACCACAGATAAGGTGTTTAAAATTTGTGCTCGGGAATATCAATGGTTTCACAATTTCATACTGGTACACAGCGTCTAAGCTTGCATAACTAACTCGTATGGCTAAGTAAACAGCAATTATTGGCTAATGCGTGGCTTGACTTTTACATATTATATTAATTACCTATAAAACACTATAATTTCTATCATTTATTGCGCGCTAGACTTTAATGCAAATCAAATAACGATTTGTAGAAACGATTGAGAAAATATAAATTTTTTCACCACCACAAAATCCCACACTGCATGTAATAATCCGATATCGGAAAAGTAATTTCAAGTCATTAATTAGTTATAAGCCGCAATAAAATTGTCGTATTCCCGCCTTAAAGTTTTCTTCGCACTATGAATGAATAATGAGGAAAGTTTCGTCGTATAGTAGGTAAGTAAGTGTGGAAATTGTGATGATTTATACGTCGACAAAGACGTAACATGTGTTCGGAATAATTTTGCCATTTGCTTGAATAACTTTCCCATAGAATTTTTCAAGTTCGCAAGTATATTTATATGTTTTATTTGTCAATTCAAACTTCTAAATGTTCAACTGAATATGCAAGCAACATTTATTTAATCAGTCTGAAACGTGGCGTATGCACATAATATGTATGAAACGTAACATCACGTCTGTTATCCCCGAAGAGGTAGGCACAGGAGTATACTACACTCTCACGTTTCACCAGTACAATATGTATCCCACAATGAAATAAGGTGAGTCTATTGCCATATACTGGTCACAATTCAAATTCCGACCCAGTACTAAAAATTCGAAGTCAGAAAATTTTAATAGCACTAGACCTGCGATTTGAACCTAGAACCTGTCGATCTGCAGTCGCACGTGCAATCACTTAGTAGTCACCAACGTGCTAGTCAGATGATATAACGGCATTTTCAAAATGTGCATTTTATTCCACTACTTAAAAACCTAACATTGGGAGAAATTGAAAAAGCAAATGGTGCAATACCCCATTAATTCTACGATGGGTCGTACAGTGAATGAAAGATAATGGTTTATTGCGTCATTATCTAAATAAAATAAACCGAAGTATCTTGGAGAAGTTCAAGGAGGATATAAATATTTATTATTATTTATTTTCGTCATTGCAGGAGTAGATATAATTAACATAAAATTAACGATGTCCTTAATATAATTAAGTATTTATAGAGTTATTACAGGACGATACTCGAATAAACCGTGGAATAAATGACAGCTTTTGCCGACAATTTTTGCTGTGTTTCTATGTTAAAGAGAATTTTTGTCACTATGATTGAATTTCTGGAAAGAATGTGAGGTTCGAATTCTTGACATTTGATAGTATAAGTATAATATATGTTGGTTTCGGCTATAGTAGTTGTCTTTGTGTGTGTACCTAATATAATTATAACGACCTGTAATTGTGATTGGTGAATTGTGGGAGTGTTCTGCATTGCTCTGCCTACCCCTTCGGGAATTATAGGCGTGAAGTTACGTAGTAATTATGATAACATTTTTCTTATGTAAGGCCAAATATATATAATGCATATATAGTACCATGACGAACGAATGCAGTATGTACCAACGAAGGCAAAAATATACACAATATTTGAATAACAGTATATGCTTCCAAAATAAAAATTCATTTAAATGGAAATGTAATTTTTCAAATAAGCATTCGGGTATAAAAGGGCTTTAAATTTTCCATTTCCCCGAAAGCGCGCGTTTGAATGTAATTACACTTCAATCTTTTTGTATGCGTTCACAATTTAACTAACATATTGGTTGATATTATACTACGCGAAGTTTGCAAAGGAATTACATGGGTAGAATAGTTCTATACGACTAAAAAGTTCATATCATAAGAATTCATCGGATATGATTGAAACTAGAAATAATATTAAATGATAATAAATATCATTAGCACTACGAATAAGGTTACCTTAATTACTGTTCCCAATGGAAACAATGTTGGTAAATGATTTGTATAATTTACAATCGATTATAGTGTGTACCTCAATGCTACCTACTCGTATTAAGTGGTGAATACTGCAAAGAAATATACATTCTTCTGGGAGTCTTCTCGTGGTACTTTCCTGAAAGAGCATTATCTTGGGAGGTTGCGATCTGAATGCCAGTGATCGACATTTTCCGCATTTCATAGATCCCTCCACCGTTAGTAAGAAAAAAAGAGAAGTCTTCCAGTCTGTACAATCTATACTCTTGCCAAATTTAGTTCTACGGCTTGCGGCCCCCAGCAGTGTCGTTTAAATATTATAGTTTCTATGCGAATTTATTATCTTCAGTGGCCTAAAATTCTATCTACTTGAAATGGGAGTATGTGTTGGTGTACGTTAAAAAAATTACACAAAATTCACAGGCGTAGATCAAATAATAATTCATAGTAATGTGGCGGAATTTTCACTTACGTCAAAAAAAAACGTAACAATAAAGTGTAAATAAAAAGGATAAATCCTTTGTACACACTTATAAAGCAACAATAACAGGTCACGTATTCACGAATGTCGGCCACTTTAATATAGCGCCAAGTGTCCTCACAAAGTTTTTCGTGAACAACAGTGGCGCTGTGACCACTTTGTGTGTATTATTTATATGATACCTACGTGCTACTTTCCTTTTATAGTTCTTGTATTGCATTGCGACAGATGTGTCAGTATTATCCATTAAATATTTTTGCATAGCGTAACATCACGATTGTAGTCCCTAAAGAGGTAGGCAGTGTAGTACTGACCACGTTTTACCAGTTACGTTTATGTCATATCATGGACTAGGTGGTTTGCCTATTGCCATTCACCAGGCTCTGATCTAAACTCCGAGCCACTACTATAAATTAAAACTAGAAATTGTGGTTAGGAAAATCCAGTTGTTAACGCCTTCGTAGGAGTCTAAACCAACAGTAATATTTTAATAAAACATCGTTTTATGCCTATTTCTGGTTTTAAGTACCTACTGCGATTTGTTTTTAATAATATTATGGTACCTTTTAATTGTATATTGATGATAAATGATAAAGATATTTGGCCCTCCGTGCTATCTGTCCAACCCGTAAGAGAGCTCGCGTGATCATATAATAATTATTCTAGGTGAGGTAGAGAACAATGAACCATGTCGTTTTAGACCAAGTAATTAGTCAGTACTGCCATACTGGTTCGTAAATAAACATTTTTTCGGCAGCTGTCACAACTTATTAGAAAAGAAAGCTGTGTTAAGTAAACTATATAAATATTGTCTCTAAACTGTTGCAGTTTGCTAATATGCGCTGAAGTACTGACAACGACTTAAGGTAATAAGTTGCTATACGGTAACCTTTGTCTAATGTGATCATTTTAGTCACTCTGTTCGCTTTGAAGTGCAATAAAAAGTTGGCTTGTTAGATATTCACAAATTGTACTCGTCATATTTTGTTTTTTTTCCAAAACATGACTATTTATTTTTTCTAAGAAAATATTGTAACATTTTTACTCGTCTTATAAATTAGAAAGGAACAACAGGTAAATGTTTTTACGTCTAATTATTTTAATGTTCAAAGACTTAAGACATCTTTTGGAACATGTAATTATATTACTATTCCAGCGAACAAGTTGTTAAGTGATCTCATAATGAAAAATGTTTGGAATAATATATTTTATAAAGAAAAGTGGATTATTATTAAGTTTTAGTTTTTATAATCAATAAATCTACTTATAAGATATTGCATATTATTTTTATAATAGTTATTTTGTTATCATTAAAAGGGAATCACAGTGGGATTCGGGGTGAGCCTGTTGTCATAACTGTTACTAATCATAGTCATAACTGTTACTACGACTAGTATGGCAATAGGTGAACAGGTTTAATAGTTGAAATGTCGTCACGAACTAACACTAAAACACGAATTTGGCATTTATTTTAAGTTGATCCTCAATCTTGAACGCAGCTTAATATTATAAGTTTCATTGTGAAACAGCTAAAAAGTGTGCACTTATAAGTTTAACGTATGACTTAGGTAAAATAAGCTGTACTCCCCCGAGCTTTCTGGTGAGTGCAGTATAGCGTGAAATATATTTATTACAGTCGTATTTTGTTTGATATTATTCTACACAAATATCTTATATATTTTCGAATCATTTAATAAAAAAATAAATAATGTAACCACCAGACAGAATTATAAGAACAGCGTATTTTAATAAAGGCCTTGATAACATGAAAAAAGAAAAAACGTTTCGAAAAGTTTCGTTGAGAAAATGATTTGCCTCTTACATTTGGGTTGCGAACCTTATTTTACGTATAAAACTGTTCATTTTTCTACATGACAGGTAATTCAATGGTCGAATCAAATAATGTAATCCAATACGAGGAGCGTGGGAGCGCCGATACAATTTATATAACAAGGTTGTTATTACGTTGTGCATGAATTTCTTTGAAAGATACATACGAGTATGTATGTGTAAACATATACACAGAACGATGAAATACCAAATATATATTCTTATAACCTGTACATGCCGGCGTTTATATCATCCAACGGGATAGTGTATATGTATTGCAAACCTTTAATAGTACCTCACTCTATCTTGTTTGTCCCTTAGAAATATCGCTTGAAAATATTGACAAGCCTAATTTAAGTGGTCGTTGTAATCCATAGGTATATCAGTTGGAGTTAATCTCCAATCGGTCTAAGGTTGTATGACGTCATAGAATCGTTACTTCTCCTGAGGACTAAGCCTAGGGCATTACTTCTCAGAACTTTGAATGAGTCTCTTACACTTTTTTAATTTGATAGTGAAGAATGATTGTATCTCGGTTGGAAGGGTGTAGAAAATGTGACTTGTGCTTTCGTTCTCATACTAAAAGTGTATATGTATAGCAATACTGTATTAAAAGTTTTCATAGTCAAAAATTATGTGTTATGGGTGTTCCCTTTGAAAGTAATGTTTATATAGAAATTGTACAATATTAGTAATAATACAATATAACTAAGAATTTGTATAAAAAAGTTTTTCCAGAAGATAACATAACCTTAGCGCGAATCAAGAGCATATAAAGTATTCGTAACGATATCGTGAGTTTGTATGAAAATTGTACAGTGCCTTTACATGGTATAAAAGGAACTAATTTTGTCAGGTGATTTAAGCTATCGAACGCTTATCGTAACACTGCGTAAACGTCACACGAGAGATTTATATAAAATATGCGAGCAGGGACGTGTGCTATCAAAAGACTTTTTACCTGACAATCGAGAATTTATGAATGTTTTGGTACTTAAACGTAAATGGTGAAACGTGAGAGTATACTACGGTTCTCTATCTACTAAGTTTAAAATTATAACAATTTAATTATTCTCCAGTCATTCAGGCCACCCACATAGATAGCGATAATAATATGGTACTGAAGAAACTGCAGAAGCAAAATATAATAACGTACGTGAAAAAGCAAAAATCACAATAGAAAAAAATCATGCTAGTGTTACTGGTCCCTACAATTGATGTTGTCGGAAAAAGGTTTTATTAACTTGACGACATGCCATTGTCATATTTGCATTCACAATAGTCGGGCATGAATTGTGATTTGAAAGATTGACTGAAATGCTTCATTTAAATAATATTCTACGGTCCCTGGGAAGGCTTAGATAGTTCTGGAGTGATTGGATGTGAAAAGGTAGGATTTTTTGTACATTTACAAAAGTTACGTAGATGGGCTGTAGAGGATTTTATTTTCAAAGACGAGTCTTTACGACACTGAGATTTCATTACTTAATCGAACGAGAAATTAAATTACTGTGACGGAGCACAGTTTTTATAAATTTTTTGGCTTTCAGTCAATTTTACTTCCTACGTTTTTGTAGTTAAACGCAGGTTGTAAGAATGACAACCTTTTTTTTTAAATAGATTATAACAAATATTGAGCTTAGAAATGAACAACCTCATATACCGATGCGAATACTTGTAAACATTTATCAAAGCAAACATTTTGAAACCTTTACCTATGTAATGTCTACCTATGGCAATAAATGCTTTCATAGCTATAGACTAATCTGCTCATTTCTTAATTCAAAAGAGTATTTATGATGTTATAGAAACGTGCTCAAAAAAAGAAAATCAGGCTGGAAATAACTGCCGAAGAACTGATAACTGGTGGAGTATACGAGGTTTGTAGTCAAGACTCGACTCGACAGACGTAGTGTCGCTCTCTGGCCAGTTGAAATGACAGTCCGGCCAATAGGATAGGATATAATGGCGCTACTAGGGGTGGGGGGGGGGCTATGTCCAGCAGTGGACTAATCTGTTGAAGAAGAAAAACGTTCTATTTTTCTTTAAAGACTATTATTATGAATACAAATTATATTTTATGAAACATTTCCTGTTCAGCAATGGATTAATCAAAGAAAATCTTAGTAGGTATTACGCTTCAATACGGTTTCCGGTTGGATTGAGTAGTTGCTTTACAGTTCTGATTGAAGCTTACAACTAGTCCATTCCTCAATTTGCGCTCTAAATAAACAGATGAGATCGGTCAGTAACCGTCATGCTATAATTTGCGGTCAGGATTCGGGTCAAACAAGGCCATTGTTCAACATAAATTGATTTTTAAATAATTTGATGATACGCTAGTGTCTGGTACGGATTATTTTTTACTGCCCATTGACATATTACAGTAAAATATCTTATGCCATATCCACACACGGAAACATGCAAGTATGCAAGTAACATATTGGTTTGTTACGGCGAGCGCCGGTTTCACTCCCCGTAGAGGCAAAAATTTTATTGCCAAATTTAAGTACATAGATGTCGGGCATTTACGACCTTTTGTGGTACGCAAGAATTCTTCCGAAAATAAGAGTACGGATACATTTTTGTTGATCCCGTTTCAAAAATAAGATAAAACATAAAAAGAAAGATTCATCTAAAGTTAATCTTTAGTATAATTGCTTTGTTACATGTAATTCTTTTTTTATTTATAACTTTAATCTTTTATAGAATTCTTTCGAAGAAGTTATTATTAATTGAAGAAGAAATTATCTTCAAACTGGTTTTTCAAACAAATACAAATTTAATTTGTATAGTATAAAATGTTTACACCATTACTGTTTGGGATAAATGTTTATATACTTAGCTTAGATTTTACCATTTTTGTATAAATTACCTGGATCGAATCTACAACTTTCAGCTCAGTAATCAGTGTTTTTAGCCATTCGACGGACTAACTACTGATTGTCGTAACGTCACATACTAATATTGTCAAATTTTAAAGGAGAATTTAAACCTCATAACTGAAGTCAATATGAAAAGGGTTTGGTTTATGCTAATGCACATATTACCAGGACGGTATAATGGGCAGACGTCAAAACCGAGGCGAGATATTTCATGCGAGTCATCGTAGGGTGTGCCAATTACATCTGTCATGTGTCACGGGAGATTTTCTATATCATGACAATAATCAGACGTACTAACAACGAAATGAAATGATAAATGAGAGAATGTTATACGAAACACGTGAGTACATTTTCCATTGTATTTATGATTGAAAGAATTGTAAAATCACTTGGGCATTTTACCTAACTTTACCTTTAGTATATGATTGAAATTATGTGTTGATGATTAAAGCTACAAATTTCAATTTATATGTACTTACATGCGAAGAATACACCTAGATTATCTTATTACAATTGATTAATTCATATTGAATAATTATTTAATTTAGGCGTTTAAAGAACCCCATTTTAAATATTTTACAGTCCACCTTATTTTCTTTTTTTTTTATCTTCACGCCTATAATCCCCGAAGAGGTAGGCAGAGGAATGCAGAAACACTCCCACGTCTCACGTT
>DWEJ01002214.1:0-11788 GCA_018245835.1 Mysoria sejanus stolli | reverse complement strand
TTCTGCATGATTTGACTACATGGTTTGGCGTGTTAAATTCGACAGCTGATCGAGAGGAACTGAGTTCATATCCTGGGTCTGGTATTATTTGGATTTTTCTAACTTAGATTTTCTCGTAATGGCTTCCATAGAGGGACGTTATCATAACTGGTGAAATGTGTGAGAATATTATACGCCTATCTATCCCTTCGGAGGTTACAGGCATGATGTTACCTAGATTTTGCTTTATTCATTTGACATGTATTGTAAGTGATATTTTTATACAGAACACAAAAAAAAGACACGAACGGGTGTTTTAATAATCCATCATAGTCTTCTCTAGCAAGGCGTTATAATAATAATGATTATTATCATTACACTTTTCCATGTCCTAAACAATATTGTACAATAAAAAAACAGAGCAGATTTTATCTGGAATTACTTAGAGAAATGTGTTTATTTTTTTGGTCGTCACTTAATTGAAAAATATTGTTTGTGATAATAAATTGGACTTATTATAATTTTGAATTAAAATAATTATGACATTTGTATATGTCACATTTGGATAAACTTACGATATTTTTGTATTTATTTGAGTTTTAGTTGATTTTTGTATTTATTGGGTTTAGGATAACAAATTTATTGTAAACTAATATACTCAATATGTTTGACATTTTCAATCCTTTACAAAATAAAGAGACTCGATTTACTCCCGAGCAATTAGATGATATCATAGAGTGGTTTGACGAGATGTCCAAACCACAGTTATTTATTAATGATGAACCCGTTAATGTTGTTACAGTCGAAAAATTACAGCAATTTCTTGATTTAAAAAGGTGAATAGTATCTAAAACAATTTATATTATGATTCCTAGACACATAAAGTTATTACGATAATTTGTATTTCAGGTTTCATAAAAGAAGTTTCCACTATCCCAGCTACGGAGAAATCATGAAAGAAGCAGAGAATTTAAAAGCAGGAGTAACAAAAATGTTAACGAAAGAACAAATATTATATATGCTAGATAAATGGATTATTGAACCGGATTTGAAACACGAGTTGCTATTAGCTTTCAAGGTTGTAAATAGTAAATCATCTTAATTATCTTCATCAGCTTTTAGAGGTCCACTGCTGAATATAGGCCTCCCTTATCGGCATCACAATAAGCACCTCGTTAACAGTAAATAAATGTAAGAAATAAGAAAATACGTAACCACTTACGGATTAAAATATATGATCACTTATAGATTAGTTTTCTTATAAATTCTAGTATGATTAATGCGTATAAATGTAACATAATGCATTACTCTAAGAAAAATATTATATTGTTTGTTTAACTAAACCTTTTTGTCACTGTTATATTAGTTGGTCATAGTTTACTGTAATTCCTACTTGCGAAACCAGACCTCATATCTGGTTTAATCTGTCTATTATGAGGTTATGATACAAACATTACAGGTTTTTGATACAGAAAAGAGAGATTTTCTTGAGCTAGAGGAACTTCAAACTATTGTCACCTCTTATGGAGATATTTTCAATAAAGCAGAAACTCAAGAATTACTTAGAGATGCAAACATACGTGGCGATGGAAATATATTTTATGAGAACTTTGTTGAAAGTTTATTTAATGTTGCACCTGAATTACATGAAATTAAGGTAAAACCAGCTAGTTAACAATATAGTTACAATTATTAAATTATGGCCTTTATATTCTCATTCTGAGAGGAGACCCATGTTCCAACAGTGGAACGATAGAAGGGTCGATATGTATGTATGTATGTAAAAATCTAAATCACCATTATTCTTGTCATTTTGGCGGTTAGGCCTGGCAAACCCGAGAACGGTTATATGCTCTGACCGCTTACGGGCGTCAGCATAAACAGTGCGAAAAACCATCTGCAATCCCTAATCTTTATGTCCAGCGTGGAAATTATATGTAAAAACCACTTAGGGGAGCTTATGTCTGACAAGGCGCAATGGGTTTAACAAGGCTGATTATGACGAAGAAATCAAAGTTAATGTTGAATATTTTTAAAAGGTTTATAAATGTATCTTCTTTATAGGCGGAGTACTTATATGATGATCCTACTGAAGATCCATCAGTATTTCCAGATCCTGTAGCTATTGAAGAAGAACAAGTGTCACCTACAACTGAAAAAGCCGCACCCGTTGCGCAAACAGCTAAGAAAGTGAAATGAATTCAACTATGAACAGATGTCAAATATATCAATATGTATTTTGAAATAAAATAGTAACAGTGCATTGAATAATATAAACTTGTTTCTGATTCGTTTATTGTATTTGAGTCCAATAGTATGTAAAGTATGCAATAATGCAGGTGTTAATAATTTCTTTGTAAATTAAATCATAACCAAATCTTATAATAATGTAAAGGTGATTCTTAATTACTTCGTTTTGTTTCTTTATATTTTGTCAGAACGCAAAATAAACACATTAAAAAAAATTCGGTTTTCGGATATTATTCGAATAAGAAGATGTTTTACGTTTGGGTTGGCTGTAGCTAAAAAAATGACATGACATGACATGCATGACATGTCAACTTCGAAAATCAGTCAGATATAGATAATGTGTGGAATTTTGGTATTTAGGGAATATTATCGCTTCTCGCCTTTTTTGATTGTCTTTTTGTGTAATTGCTTATAGTTTAAGTGCATGTATGTAGTCGTATAGTAATAACTTCCTATTTTAGAAGGTTTGACTATTATTTTCTTGATATAAAATACAAACGATGGATCTCGAAGACAATGCTATGGGCCTGACCCATGACCAAACTGATAAAATACTCCAGTTTCAAGATTTAACTGGCATCGAAGATATGTCTATATGCAGAGATGTACTGCAGAGACACCAGTGGGATCTTGAGGTATTTCTTATATTCACGAATGTAGTATAATTACACTAGTTAGTATTATAGGTCATTCGTATTTGAGCATCATATATGACTGCCTTGTTTGTCGTGTCGGTTGCAAATACGACAGCTGAACGAGAGTGTCTGGGTTCAAATCCCGGGTCGGGTATCTTAGATTTTCTGCTAGTGCTTTGGTGTCTGTATTGTGCTTGGTGTATGACAATGGACTGAACATCTATTCCATATCGCGACGTAAATGTAACTGGTGAAACATTCCATTCAAACCTACCTCTTCAGGGATTACAAGTGTGATGTTATGTATGTATTTGACATAAATGTACAGAAAGTTGATTACTGTTCATTTGTATTTTCTCTGTTGGTGTAGTTTAATGATTTGTTTAATATTGTAAAGAATATAATAAAGGTTATGGTTACACAAGGTATTTTTAGTCATCATCATCATCTTCAATGTTGTATTACAGTCCAACGCTGGACATAGGCCTTCTCTGAAGGATTATGCCCATATTCAGTGTACTGAGCTTGAGGGTTGGAGGAAGCAGAGTGCAGTCCTGCTTTGGTGTTATTATTGGTGTTAGACAGAGCTGGCTGGTACTATTTGTCTTATATCTAGATAATTGCCGTTTTCTTTGCAAAGTTTAGTGTTTATTTGTGACAAAATATTAGGGGCTGTTATATTCTCTGCGATATGTGAATTCTATGAGCTCACATTACCCTGCTTTGGCCTACTATTACTATCCCTTCTAAACTTGTGCAAACAAATATTTTCAGCAGTGAAACAGTGGGGAGTGTATCATTGGGATAATGGGACAATTTATAATAATACTTGTAGCTAGCAACATAATATTGCCGAAATTAAAAGTTATAAATCAATATGTCATAGAACATTGTTAATGAAAATTTGGAGGCAAGGTTAATATTTAGGAGTATTCTGCGAGCAATTATATAATGTTAAGCAATGATAGCCTAGTTGTTTGCAATCCAGCCTCTCACCCTAGAGGGCTGTTCAAATGCTGACGTATACCTCTTTACAAAATGTGTGTTTTCATGTTAAATGTCAGTCAAACTTTATAGTTCATAAAAACAAGTCTCTTAAGGGCATGTGAAGTTTATCTGCTCATATGTGGCCCATGTAATAGACTATGGCTTTAACCCTCTATTTCTGAGAGGTGATTCCCGTCTAGCGGTGGGTAGCTAACAAAAAGGTCTGAAAAAATTATAAAACCAGTATATTACTTGGATTTGTAAAAATTTTTTTATCAGTTAGAATGTACATATCTTTACACCAGATCCTTTGTGGGGTAGGCAGATAATACCATTTTTATCAGTACTATTAATTCTTCAAATATTCTAGTAATCTCAGTGTAAGTAATGATTGACAATTCAACATTTATAAATATGGAAAGGAGTAGGGAGGAAGAATCTAGATTGAATAATTCACCTCGAGCAGTTGAACCTGCTGTGGAGGATGACAAACTTATTCCCTGGTGCAATATTTGTTAAGATACAGTACTCTTTCCATTTATGTCCATCCTGTACATAATAGAGATCAAGCTACATCCGAGACCAAATGGATTTTTAGATATTAATTTTTCTTCATATACACCAAGTTTTTTATTCTGTTGTTGCAAAATTACCATAGAATAATTAAATTCTTGCTAGTATTATTTACATACCAAATATAATCTTTCTTAATATTCATTGTTTTTATAATCTGTTAGCAGTTCTATGTATTATATATGTATGAAATAATGTATTTGTAGGTAGCGATACAGGAGCAGTTGAACATTCGAGAAGGTCGACCCTCAGTATTTGCAACAGAAGCCCGAGCACCTCCTGTAGTCCATGACCACATAGCCCAGCAGGTGTTCACAGATGACCCTCCAGAAGCTCCGGGAGGAGTACAGGGACTGTTCCGATATGTGGTCAATTTAGTAGTGTCAATGTGCTACAATACATTGTCATCTATAATGAATTTACTGTTAAGTTTTATAAGGAACGATGAGAGAAGATGTAAGTTGATTTTGTATCTGTATTAATTTTGTAGGTACTTAGGTAGGTTTCCCAATCTAGATATATGTTATAAAATAGAATAATGCAAAATGTATTAAGTAAAGTTAATTGTTAGGGGCATTGTGTGTATAAAATTTATTTGAGTTAATTACAATATAGAAATTGTTAGTGTTTTTGGGATAAAGTATTCAGTTATACTAACCCCAATGAATATTTATTTCAGTGGTGACAGATCCTTTGGGGGATGTTATGGACTTCATAAACAGTTACACATCTAGGTACACCCCCCACCCTGTGTTCTATCAAGGCACATATGCGCAGGCGCTCAATGACGCTAAGAACGAGCTTAGATTCCTTGTTGTATATCTGCACTCCGAATCTGCACCAGAGACACAGAACTTCTGCAGGTCAGTGCAGTGAACCTGTGTAAAATGAACCTGTGTTTTCCCTAAGCAATTCAAATGATGGTACATTTAGAAATTCATGTACTTCTTACATTAATATATCTTCTGAAAGTACCATTTGATACCTATTCCATAGGGGGATGTAAATGTAACTGGTGAAATGTGGGAGTGTTCTGCATTCCTCTGCCCACCTGTACAAGGAATGCAGGTGTGAACATATGTACACCATGTAGTACCATATACCAATCTATTAATAATTAGTTAATGCTTCATTGTCTTTACACTAGTTTACACATTTTATTAGTTATCAGTACAAAATACCTGGTCCGTCTAAATGTTAAACCCAGGATCTCTCCATTGGCAGTCACCTGTCTGGATTTCATTAAAACATAGAACGAAAAATATAAAGGAGTCTTTAATATGATTTCCAGGACAACATTAGCGGATCCAGATGTGATCCAGTACATAAACTCGTATGCTCTCTTCTGGGGGTGTTCGGTGGATTCGTCGGAGGGCTGGCGCGTGGCGCAGTCCGTGGGCGGGCGGCGCTACCCGCTGTTGTGCGTGGTGTGCGTGCGCGAGCACCGCATGACGGTGGTGGCGCGCAGCGAGGGCGCGTGCTCGGCGCCGCAGCTGCTGCAGCGGCTGCGGCGCGTCGTGGGCGATAACGAGCCGCATCTGGCCGCCGCGCGCGCTGACCGTGTGGAGCGCGAGGTCACGGCGCGATTGCGCGCGGCGCAGGACGAGGCCTATGCCGAGTCGCTGGCCGCCGACCAGGAGAAGGAGCGGCGCCGCGCCGCCGCCAGCGCCGCGCGCCTGCAGCGCGAGCGCGACGAGCGCCAGCGACAGGAGCGCGAGCGGCGCCGCCAGGACGAGGTGCGCCCGCCCACCGGGGGTCATTTATATACCTTTGAATGTCAGTTAAGTCCATACTTTCGTCATCGAATCCGTTACCATTACCATTAACAAAATGGTAACAAGATAAATTGGATCGTATCATTTTACGCAAAAGGTTGAAAGTAAAACAAAAAATTGGCAATCAAAACATATCAATAAATACATGTTTTACGTCTTTCTAATAATATTAGTACACTAGTAGCACGTGTTACATATACGACATACGATTCTTAAACAGTTAAACTTTGAAATTGAAACTTATACTATACAATAAAAAATAACTTTGATATTTAAACGCTGAAATATATTCGTAATTCTTTCAAATAAATCCTGTACGCTCTGTATACAATGGAAATATTACATGGATTATGTACGGAGCGCGGGAACGACCGGAGCCGAGTATACCCGACGCCCGAGTGAGCCCGAGCGTTGCCGAATATACCCGACTCAGCGTGACCGGTGCGGCGCAGGTGGCGGAGGAGCGCGCGCGGCTGGCGGCGCAGCTGCCGCGCGAGCCGGCGGCGGGACCGGGCGCCGTGGCGCTGCTCATTCGGCTGCCGGCCGGCGGCCGCCTCACGCGCCGCTTCCTGCTGGTGCACACCACGCAGGACCTGTACGACTTCGTGTTCAGCCACCCGCAGGCGCCCGAGGAGTTCGAGATCACCACCAACTTCCCCAAGCGCCGCATCGCGCGCGGCTCGGCCTCGCTGCAGGACGCCGGCCTCAAGGACCGCGACGTGCTCTTCGTCAACGACACCAACGCGTGATGCGCCGCCGCCGTCGACTACCGCCGGAAGTGTCGAGGGTCGTTTGTTTTGTGCGTTGCGTATTTATTTGAATGATACTTACTTCGAGTTGTCAAATTCCAGCATTTAACACCTGATATACTTTTGTTTGGATGAAAATAATTAATTTGTATGAAGGAAGGTGTATGAATATTAGATGGGAAACGTTTCACACGATCCATTGTATTTTAACCATTTTGATAATATTATGAATGTAAATTGGTATCGTATCTGTGTAGTGTGATAGAATTGGTAAGTAGATGTACGTTACTGTTCAGTTATCAAACTTCGGGTACCTACGTTTCAGGCCACTTCACACTGATGAAAAATTACAATAAATCTAAAATCCGCAATCAACGTATACGAGCTGTACATATGCTTATATTTCAAAAAAAAAATTCAGCTGACATTGCGAATGAAAATTATATTTATCTTTTATTTAATGAGGTTAGTCATAATAATAGAAAAGAATTAAGAATTTTATATTTAAAACGTCGAGTCTCGAAATGTTCGACGTTCCATAAGACTAAGGTAACGAAGTATGAAATATATTTTTCTGGACTTACACCAGTTAATGAGTTAGAATACTAAAAATACTTTACGTGTTAGCTAAATATATGCTGTCATTATTATTTATGGTATAGCTCGCAGAATTTGACCAGGCACCGCGCTATGATGACGTCATAGCGAGACGGGGTGCACATGTTCGCGAGTGCCGAGTTGATTTCTGCGCGTTGTATGTTCTCGTGTCCACAATCCGTATGGGCATCGCTGTAATAAATAGTACGTGTGTCGCTCGGAAGCAATGTCTCAGGCCGCGGGGGCGCTGCACGTTGTCAGGATGTCATGACAATGGTACTCGATTAGCAACGGTACTAGTGTATCGAGTTTTTATATCGATGTCATATCGGATGACAACCATCGGAGTGAATTTTTCGAATGATTGCTCTTGTAGCGGTTAATGAGTTTACCAGCATGATCTGTTGAGTGGCAGCATGCGTGGTTGCCCATCAAAAGGTTCTGGGTTCAAACTTCGGGTCGAACAAAGTTGGGTATTTTGACTTGAATTCCCAGTAGTTGTTTGGAGTCTGGAATTGTGCACGGTGCACGGTAACAGGCTCACCTCCTATTCCACGGTGGGACGAATAATAAGTACATTGTAGGAGTGTACGACCCCTTAAGGGGCCATACAGGTGTATGCATCGTTGTATGATGAGATTGATCTAAGCCTGTTCACCAGATGGACCACATGAGTCAATCAGTAACGACGTATGTCGCATGGTATAGTTAGTTATTTAGTACGCAGTTTTGAAGTACGGTGGATGTACGTAACTCGTTGGGAAGTACACGCCGAGTGTCTAATTTCATTATACTATATGTATGAACAAAAGATATGTATTTTGTTAAAACTATTATATAGGTTTGTAGATGGATGTGATCATTGTCATCGTTTTCAAGAGGGATGTTATGGATATGAAGTTTCTGATAAGGGTTGGATACGGATATAGGAATAATTATAATATCGGATTCTGATACAGATACGGATATGAAATTATTTCGTACAGATACGGATATGAAATAGTTTCGGTTATGGATATTAATGTAAAGGACGCGCATGGCTTGTGTCTCGACCGATCAAAAACAACTGGTCATACATAACGTGTCTCATTTAGACTTTACCATTATCCGAAATTATCTGAAACTTTCATATCGGGTTCAGTTACGGTTACGGATATATTTTTAAAATGGATATCCGATAGTTTCGGTTATGATTACGGAGCTTCTTAACATCCCTGGTTTTTAAGCAAAATTAATCATGTGTAAATGTTGACTTACTGAATTGTTACGTTTTCGGAAACTTTGTTATGTTGTTGCATTAAAAGTGAAATTTTAATGTGCATAATCTCCTGCATAATTGTGTTAGTTCTCTTTTAGGTTTCAAATCGTGTTAGTGTATAATTACTGTTGTATGTTGTATGTTTAAGAAGTGTGACATTTGGGATACATGTCTGTGTCATCGACATACTGCGGCAATACAAGTAAATTATTATTCAATTAAATTAAGCCAGTGACGTGTTATTCATTATTTAAATAAAAATAAATGTATAGTTACTAGATGAATCGCTCACCCGACTTCATTTTTTGTCTGTTTTATGTTTAAATTTGCCTGTAACAGATCGAGCGAATGATCGAACGGCGTGTGAGAGTGATGAGCGGTCGCCATTCGTTCACTGACGTCTGCTCAAAATTCCCAGATTTAGCAAAAACTATTAACTCGTGGCGATAGACATAAATGACATTGAGCAAATTATATTTTTACAAACAAATTTATATTATTAATTTGTTACTATTGATCACTCAAGATAAAATTCTCGAAACCCGTTTTCATAAAGAAAACTTGTTTGAACTGAAATGTTTGTATCCTGTGTAAAAAAATATAGGTTTCCCAAACAAATATGTCTATTGTTCGAAGAATATTCAATATAGGATACAATTGGTGGCATTCCACTTTAAATATGTAATTGTTTTATAAATATTATTTTCTTATAAAACATGTTTTCTTTATTTGCGCACTGCACGTACTTTTATTTCTACATATTTGTTTATTCAACGATGAAATGAAAGTGAGCAAGTCACGACCCGGCGACACTGAACTCGTATCTCTAAAGTGGTTTTTTAATGCACAAGTTCCGTTTGGACGCTACTGTTATATTTCATGGTTAAATGTTTTGTGTTTATACACAGTGTAAGGTATGTACCGGTTAAGCCGGTACATACAATACACTGTGTATAAACACAAAAAATAACATACTTGAGTTAACTCAAGTATGTTTTTTCTGTTATTTTATATTCCTTTTTTAAAGATGGACTTTACGGTTAGTGATACTTTATATTAGGGATGTTATGGATATAAAATTTCGAATAAGGATTGGATACGGATAGAGGAATAATTAATTGTAATATCGGATTCGGATACGGCTATGAAATTATTTCGGATTATCCGATAGTTTCGGATAGTTTCGTTTATGGATATTAATGTTAAGTACACGTGTGGCTTGTGTCTCCACTAGGGTTGAAAATTACAAGTAAAATACATGTGTTTTTCAATCAGACTGTATTTTTTAACAAAATACAGAAACTTTCAATGAGTTCCTACGATGTATCTTTCGTCTTTTACATGTATTTAACATTGTATTTTGTGCTGTTTTTTAGGACTAATAATAATAAAATAAGTTTATGGTTAAATCAGCATCCTCCTTTACATATAATAAAAAATGATTAAACTGTTCATAAAGAATGTCGTGTTTTATACTCTCCGGCCAGTCCATTTTCTTGTTATCTGCTTCCATCTTGTTTGTTTTTTTTTCATTTATTATAATTTATGAAGAATACATTGATTAATACAAATATTATACATGTAAATTTGTATTTTTCAAATACTCTTAAATTTGTATTCATCCAAAGTTACATGTAAAGGATTACTGGAAAGATTCAAAGTTATGAAAAAAAACAAATGAGTATCGTCATTTTCATCCTTAGTCTGGACCGATCAAAAACAACTTGTCATACATAACGTGTCTGCTTTAAAGTTTGCCATTATCCAAAATTATCTGAAACTTTTATATCGTATTCGGTTACGGTTACGGATATATTTTTAAATCGTTTCGTTTACTGTTACGGAGCTCCTTAATATCCCTACTTTATATTGTGACATGTCAAATTTACTATTAAGGCATATCGTCTAATGGAATTCTAAGACCATTACCAGATGATGGTGCTCTCTGCTTATCCTATTATGGACCTGGATCCATGATGATAGTAATAATAGGAGAATACTGGGGCATCAGCATTTTTAAAAAGAAGCATTTTCATATTGTATTAATAAACACGAGTGTTAGCTGACTAAAACTGACTTTCATTTCATCCCGTAGTATGATGAGTTTGATCGTTAATAATTTAGCTACTTATTGTATAAAAGTTAAATAGTTTACTTTGCATTTGGAGTTTGCTTTGCTTCGTGCACACATGTAGCTTGGACTTTGTGTAAAAACTTATTACTGTGTAGTGTTGGTAGCCGTTTTAGTACGCCGAAGGTGCTGTGTCAACACAGTGACTGTGCAAGCATTTATTTGGAAGTCGGAATGTTTTGTTGTAATATAAACATGTTCCTTATACGCCGTTGTTTTATTTCAGAACATATTTGTATAGTTTGTTAACTTTAGAACGTCAACATTGCTTGATTTATATAGAGCTAACGTCCTATGTTGTGGGTAGCGGCTCCGTCGTCGCTGAACAGATGGCAGCACTGTCGCCTAGATGGCGGTACTATCGCCGATACTGAGGCACCGTAGCTTTAACCTGAACGTTGTCCACTTGTGTTCCTGTTGTAATGTGAAGATGACGTAAAGCCGAGTTCCGTAAAAAGACCATTATGTTTGTACCAGTGAGAGGTGAATTATTCATTAGATATTTAATACCACAATCATTTGAGTGATTTAATACCACAATCAGTGAGGTATTCATTAGATATTTAATACCACAATCATTTGTGATAGTTTGGAAATATTTAGGTGTGACTACGATTTGGTCGCCTAAATTATCATCATTATCGTTTCATTATCGAACACTGGTCTTTTTTCAGAAGAACCAGGGTGATAATAATTAACATTTAATAAACACTAAAATTAAAAACGCTTTTTTTAGAATCCTATAATGAACGTAAAAAGAAAATAGGGTTGTACAACTAAAACAAATTATAATTATATTTGATTTTCACCTGGAATGTAGGCACTTTTATTTAATTTTAGATAAACGAATATAT
>DWEJ01002213.1:0-11791 GCA_018245835.1 Mysoria sejanus stolli | reverse complement strand
ACCCTGCATGTGGATTATAACATTTTTAGTAAGCAACACTTGTTATATCAGCAACTTCCAGGAATGTCAAGGAAAGATCACACTTTGGCATGTTGCTTAACAAATTAAGTATTCACAGATATTCATTTGATGACATTAAATAATTGCAATAATTTCTTTAGAATAACTGTTAGAAAAATCTTTCATAAATGTTAAGCCCATAAATCAGAATGGCTCTTAATATGAATGTACTAAAAATTCGCGTCTATTTTATTTAGTATTTGTATTTAGTTATTAAATCATTTTGTTTTATTGTAATTTATTTTTGCTATTTTAGTCAGAAGAAAATACATTATTGTATTTTAAAAATTGAAATAATTTGGATAATAAATTAAATAATGAACTGTTTTGTGTGATAGCATATAATTTCATGAAACAGTTCCTGATTTCATGCAATTATTAGTTAACAGTACAAATTTTTAACATAAGAAAATATATTATACACATCACCAAGATTCATAGCACACCGATATAAAAAGAAAACTTGACATGCGAAATATTGTATGCGTGACGTGCGTAGTAGACGTGAACGATCGAATGACATATTACAGAATTTTAATTATATTTATTATTAATATTATCGACCAGAGAATATTTTTACAATTTTTTATTCTTATATAAATGATACAAAAAATCCTAATACGAATTAAATTAAGTGTTATACAATATTCTGAGCCAAACAGTGACAGTCCCGTTTGTTTATTGGTTAACATCCGCCATTTTGTACTGTCGTTTGTTTAGTGACTGGGTCTCCTTCCTGTGATGCCGTACAACTTTCTTCAAAGTTTGTATCGTGGTTGCGTATGTGGTTTAAAATGTTTTTACTAGAAACGTTAATTTTTAATAATCTAAATTAAATCGTGTTAGTTGTCAAGTTGACGTCGGTAAAACTTTGGGTAGTGACGGATGTGTCCTATAATCGGTTAGGGCTATTTAACGTGCCACCTCGAGTGGTGTACGTGTTGCAAGACCTATGCGGCCAAGAACATGAGTGGTAACGGGAATCAGGTGCCGCTGGCACCCAGTCAGCGCGGCCCCCCAACGTATCCTTTTTTTTAAAAGTAAAATAAAATATAGTTATTATAATTTATTTACGTAATAAAAACGGATGAACGGCGAGCTGTGCCGCTGTGCGAGGGTCTGCATGTTGTTGTTGATTTATTTCGCGACATTTTTAACAGTTTTGGGCTTAGTTGTGACAGTTCAAAACTTTTGAAATACGCGCCCTTTTCATTATAGTTATCCATATCTCACGCATCAAGCGCAAATACGTAAGTCCTATTGAATTCTGTTCTCACATTTGAAAGTGGAAGAACTGTAAAGTGGTCTACTGGTAATTATTTTTTGCATTACATATTTGCACTTTTAGGTGTTTATACGATGTTGTCGCAGTGCCAGAGATTGTGTTGTAAGCAGCCATTTGAAAGGATCACACAATGACCCTATAGGAGAACAGGTAACACATCAGCTAGTTCATCCCTCACATTACCTGTGTGGAACTATCTATTCTTGTCAGATCCAATAACATTGAATGCTATGCAATATTTAAATTGTTATCAGTTGCGAAATACATTGAAGTATCATTTATGATGATATAAATTCGACAAATCCAATCTACAATATCGCACCCCCGGACACTTATGCAAAAATTACAAAAATGAGTTAAATATGTAATAATTGCCCTAGAGCACTCCTTTACTTGGTGCGATAAAGTTACTTTTGTAGCACAAAAAGTTGATGTTGTTGTATAAGCTGTTCATATCATCTATCTTCTAAAGTTATTGTTTTGTGAAGTGTCAAAGTTTTTAATGCTTCTCCTGAAAAACTACATTTTTACATAAGTGACAGTGTCGCACCGGGGGTGTGATAAGTAAAAACTCATGAATTTTTTAATAAATTTAGAGTACTGTGTTATAGTTACAGATTCATTTATGTAAATAACAACAAAACAAACTCATCATCAAACTAATAAGCACATGGCAATACAGAATTCTATCACTTGTGATTAGGATATTGGAAAGGACATCACCTACTTATTGCTTACAGATGGTTGTGACAACAAGGCCTTGTAAGATATCCAACCACAAGTGGTTGAGTTATTTTGTGGTCAAATCATTGTTGTATATTGTAATAGGGAATCTGGTACTGAGTGATTAATTAAGATAGTATTACTAGCTGAGAATAGCACTCCATCTTGAGGTTCTCTTGAAAATGCAATTCAAATTACCTTTTTTGAACATGTTATTTAGCATAAAAAGATTAGAAGAGATTTTAAGTTTCAATCAAATAAATGAACATAAACATTCCATATTACATTTAATTTCAATTACACAGTATGGTGATGACATGCTCTAAGTGTTAAGCTCACTACTCACACTCTTATCACACTGGTAAACTTGAGGCCATTCCAACATTCCATTTTAAAAAAGTCATGTGACAATTTTATTTATGCAGTTTTTGTTTGTTATAGCTGTTACTTGGCAGGTTTATGTTCCACTTTGCATTCTGTGGCTGTTATGGGTTTTGGCAATCCATTTCCTAAGCTGGCGCTAGTATACCAGATGATGTTGTAATGGCAAGGGTGGGTACTCCTGTAATACAAATACAAGTACAGTAGAAGAGGGTTGATATTCAAATGTCTTTTATACTACAGCATAGTGGAGATGGATGTGACACCGTGCCCCAGTATTGTTGTGTCAGCACCTCCTCCACAACTATTGGAATGCAAACCTGTTCAACTTCCTATATACAAACAATTAATAATCTAAACCCCTGTATATTTTAAAACTATCTGTTTTCAAGAAGTAAGTTATCTCATTTTGTTGAAGCCTGAAGCATCAGTTAATAATAGATTAACTGTTAAATACTGAAAAGCTAATTTTGAGTCACACAATTGTTGCAGAAGCAGATTAGCTACTGTAAATATGTATAAGGCAATGGTTCTTGTAAAATCACTTATGTTAAGTATTTATGACATGTGTTTATCCATACCCCCATATGGTGCCCCATCGATTGTGACTTAAAGTTACAACAACAACATAACATCACATATTTATTCCCTTAAGAGGTAGGCAGAGGGTGGATAGTAAACAATTTGTAGGTACTACATTAGTTTTTATTATTTTGATGGATGTTCTTTTCTCAGTTGTAATTTTAGTGAGAGAGTGTGTATGTTGATGTATATATTTACACAATGAGCATAATAAAATACATACATACTAAGGCTTTGTGCATGTTTTACATTTCTATATTTGTATCAAGTAAGACAGGTTAATTTATTGTATATAACTATAATATCAATGCAGACACCCTAGTGAATAATTATGCGTGTTATTGAGGTTAGTTCATATGTAATAGGAGATTCAGAAACAATATTAGACACATTTAATATATTGTTAATTAATCACTCAAGAAAACATACGTTAAATAAAAAGTAAACGTATATAAAACATTATTATGTTCGTAATGTTTGTCTAAAAATAATATCTCAAGTCAATTTCCATGACACAATGTGTCAGTGTATGTCTAGTGCACTGCAATTATGGCATTGTAGAGCCTAACCAAGTCCTGAATACTGGTTCACTACTTGGTGAGCTAGTGTCTAGTTGTATGTCATGTATCACAGGTTTATAGTTAAATTTCATTTAAGTATTGCAGTGCATTTAGCAATGTGCATTAATTTTTGCTATGCCGCTGTTCTGTTAATATGTCTAGGCGATGTTTAACACCCACCAGGCCAATATACAACTAGTTCAGTCTTGAACTCTTCCTCGACTGATCTTTAAGATATTACAGTAAATGATACTATAAGATAGTTGCTGTGGTGTACTAGATGGCTAGATGTGTTTCACTGCTGTAACTACATCCTGTAATTACATTACATTACATACTGTAATTACAATCGGGTGGCAATGTAGCCACATACCACCCTAATATATGATAGAGAATTAAAGAAAAGCAACAATAGCTGGTCCATGTTGAGATGTAGTGTTGATGATGGTGTTGGTTTCTTTCAATAACACTGATTACAGTAGATTATTTGAAGAAACCAAAATGTCTTGTGGGCCACATAGTAAGTGGTAAGATGCCAACAAGGCATTAATTGCTGTGAAATATTTGGAAGTAACAAAATATTGTGTGTGAATATTGGCAGTTATTTATCATTCCTGAGGGGTCAAATTTTTAATACAAACTGTACATATTAATCAAATTGGAAAAGTTTGCAGTTAGTTTGTCCAAATGGTGTTAATTATTGTAGAGCAAATAATTTCTCTTATACTGTGCTTCTATTGTTTAATCCTTCAACACATGGCAAGAAAATATTTTAATCGACAAATAAAAAACAGATTATAGTTTTATAAAGGTTGCATAAAGTAGTCTATGCCATTATGCCGCTATTATATTTATGACAATGCTTATTAAATATTATTTCGATATCCAAATTCAACAAGTAGAAATTACATGAAGTTTGATGTGTTTGTGATATAACAGTATGACATAAGAAAGCTGCCTCATTGGTGCTGTTGGTTGCCGATTGAGAGGTCCTGTTTTCCACCCTAATTTGCTTTGATTTTACCAATTATGTGGACATATATAACTTTGTCTACTAGATTTGATACATATGGTTCTTGCTTCTCTGTGTTGCGCAACTGGCACAAAAGGAACATTGCATTTCTACTTAGTATTGTCTACTGTGGTTTCAAGTGACCTTTCAGCTGAAATCGTCGTGTAACGGCCGTTTTTCGAGTGTAAATTTTTCTCTAAATATTTATTATTATGCTGTACCAATAATCTGCTTAATGTTTTCATGTCAAATCGCCATTGGATGACCGCTCACGAGGCGACTCGTTAGGCGTTTAAAACGGGTGATCTATTTGCTATTTGTTTCATATGACATTATTGTATTGTCATCCATAGTCTTACCATTAATATTTCGTATTGGGATTTGTTAATAAAGAAATTCGAAACATGCTTTGTGATATTTGATAACGTAGTGAACACTATTAATCACCAAAAACTGGAATTTAATTATATTGAAACATTTTGAATAATGGTAACGATTATATAATCATATATAGGCTTACCACCTATTCCATTGTAGGACGTAAACGTAACCGAGGAAACATGTTACTACATTCCTCTGCCTATCTCTTCGTGATTATAGGCGTGAAGTTACGTTTAAGTTACATTTATACATTTGATTTAACTTTATTCTAATGCAGTTTTAATAATTCACTGGCCAATGTTTCTCTGTAACGATTATTTTCATGATAAAATTATACAGCTGCTATTCAACAAATTAAACTCTTGGTTGGTTAGTCCGTGCCTCCCTCGTCAATGGACCAGGGTTTGTGTAGATTGATGTCAGTTTTTCTAACTTGAATATTAGGTGTAACTATTGTGTGGTTTTTATTTTTCATTATTGTTTCCTACCGTTTTTTATGTTTATTTAAATACGTATGTTAGTGCTGATAATGTCGCAGACCTATTTTTGTAAGCTTATACAAACTGTTATGTTCTAATGGAAATAAAAGTTTTTTTTTGTGTACAATATAATATTGTGATTATTTATTTACATGCACCATATGATCTCGCTACGTCCTAACGGAATAGGCAGATCTCTGTGTATATCATCTATCGTTATTTAATTAGTATACGCTCTTAATTCTGAAGTGAACAACGTTACAATGAAACCTGTAAATGAACGAGGTTTCAAAATATAACCACATGTAGGTAACTTTGGTATTGGTTTACATGTATTATGATGTTACTATATACCTACATACACATAATTAAATTATGTACCGGATTAAGTCTACAAATTTTTTCAAGTTACAGCGACTAGCTCCGGACTTATCTAAAGACATTTTTCACGAGCTCCCGCCGATCATCGAGAGGTAGCTGGGCAAATAGGTTATGTACATATATATATGTCGGAGGTTAGGGTGTTGGCCTTCATTTCTGTCCGACATAGTAAGGACGTATGCAAGGTATCGTGCAAATAAGGCAAGATGATTTGATAGTTACGCTATATTTCAATAATTCAATTATAATAATCAATTCTAATTTTAAACGTAACACTCAATGAAACAGAATGACAGTTTCGTGATGATCACTTCACATGGCGACGGCTCGAACGAAAGTGCCCTCACGACTCTGTCAAGAGCGGGATACAGTCACCATTGTAATGCCCGACGACTATTACGCCGCCAGGTGGCGCCCGCGCTTGCATTTCATCTTGTGTCTATGACTTCACCGTGACGGTGCTGCCATTTCTAGTATGATGCGTATCAACACAACATCAGTACTAATGACCGTCTCCGACAGGTTCATGACCTTGAGGTGTTTTTTGTTTTCAAAACGTTTCAATTTTACTTCAAAATTCGAACATTAAGAAATAAAGATATTATGCGTATATTCACAATTGGTATTCGAAACTGCGTAATTTACTTGTTTCATTTTAATTATTATAAAGAACAAGGTAACATTTGTATTCAAATGCCAAAGTTCTAAATTCAAATTTTTCATATAAAGCTGTACACCCTACACAAAAGGTTTACAATGACTGCAAGCAGCCACCTATACAATTTATTCGTGTTTGATTTAACCCGTTGTAAATTTACGACGTTTAATCATGCCACAGCTAAGTTTATTTATGACGTTAAATAAATTTAGACTGGTTAATTATTCTATTGTCGTGTAAACGCTTTTTTTTCTGTCTATGATCTCAGAGGAAGTTAATGTGTCACATATTTATGGTATTACGTCATTCCTTTGTTTGGCTTCCGTGGGTTTAATGGGTCAATGTATTTTAAAGAGAGACCGAGAGAGAGCCCGTGTAGGATTTGTTTTTTAAATTTTGAATGTATTCGAACACTTTTTAGCTGTGTTGGATTATTTATAGTTTGTATCAGCGAGAAGACTTCTAGTACCATTTCAAATTACCAAGTTATTTTTCAGTTGATTTATAAATAAGTGGATCGGAATCGGAAATCGGAAGTATTAAAAACCTTCATGACAGTGTACACTTAAAATCTCATGCAGCACTTAGCGATTGGTTCATGTAGAGCTTACATTCTAATAACACCATTGTTATTAAATGCAGAACAGAAGGAAGTTACAGAGGTAGACAGAAATTGAGGATTCCTTCTGGCTTCTATTCTAGTAAATTTCTTTCTCCTCATATAAATAGAACATAAGTTAAAGTCGTCATACAAACTCGTATATTAAAGGTACTCTGGACCTAACCTTTTAGCTAGAGCGTTTTCGATTTATAGCTTTGCGGTTTTGGTTGTAAAATAAATGCTCACATAAAAATGTATCGTATGTGATAAACCAATGGAAACAAACAATCGGAAGCGGTTGTCAGCCCCCGCTGGCTAAGTAAGACTTCTGTTAATATATTATACATGTTATAAGTCAGTGTGTATACACGTGCGCACCACGCGAGTAAATATTAATTGAATTAATGAGGAAAAGTTTTAACTAGTGAAATGTGGAATTGTGCTGCACTCTGCTTACCTCTTCGGGGATTACAGACGTGATATTACTTAATTCAAGATAAGTAATGATAGGTTCTTCCTAGACAAGCGTGCTACCTCCTAGGCTGCTTCTTGCTTTTGACCAGGATGAATAGCTGTGAAATCTGAGGCTTTTGCTAAATAAAAGAAAATCTCGTACTGTCCTGCTGCTTGGCGGCAAAAATTTATACACTTTCAGTGTTTTCACAATAGAACGATGAACCGCACCGAATATATTAAAAAGAAAGAACATTGTACTTAATGTATAAAAGAAAGTGACGAAACATACGAAGATAAAACATCTTAGCTTTTCTATTATAAAGCTCTGATGCCTTAATGTTCACTCTCGCGAATGTATGTTCAAGTAATATATGTAAAAGCGAACCCTTATACTCTCTCTGTTAAACAATCGGATTCCACAAAACCAGCGATACCTCATTGCTCAGTACGTTCCATAGACTGCATACGCTATAGAAACGGCAAGAAATTGTACTACATGTACCGATTTAGCAGCAGTTTTCGGCAACAGAAGATGAACACGAGGGTCACTGGTAACTGCCAATGGAGGTTCTATTTTAATTAAGTTGACGGAGCAGTTAAAAAATTGTAAAGTAAAAATTGAAGCCCTATTGAAAATATAAACATCGAAAATAATTAAGTTTATGAGATATTGAATTAAAATCTATAAATTGTGTATTAATAATACATTTACGGTAAACATTCAAATAATAAATACAACGATAAATACGAAGACGGTACTGTCCGTAGACGTGTAATGTACAAGAGCTGTCAAAAGTGACAGCTGTCACAATATTTCGGAGCATTGGTAGACAATGTAAGAAAAGTGACATTTCTACATATTCCATGACATAAAATAACAAATATCTCGGAATATATCGTAGAGAGAATCGAAAATATTTAAAGGTGTTGTAAATTTCACATATTATTGATATACACGTTTCGCAAGAGTCTAGAATACTTGGCAAGGGTTTGGAATTGTTTGTCACTGTCACGCGGATAGTAAATAAACGGGATAGACAGTAAAGGTGTTTTCCTTGACAAGTATTGTATTATAAACGCAAGTATAAATCTAATATTAGCATATGGAATACCAGCAAATACCGCGGTCATCTGTTCGTTGTTTGACATGTCTGAATGTTAAGTGATCAATGTTGTTGACTACTTAGAGCTAAACATCTTCATCTTCAATGTTCTGATGCTGAGTACAAATCACTCGTTGCAGATTGAGAAGGAGTCCATTAATATTTGGTGACCAAAGAATACATTAGAAGAGTATTGTCGTCATGCCTTCCTATTACTTAATCGTGACAACGGATTGCCTCGAAGTCATCATTATTGTCATTATTAACTCTTTTGTCATTCCGCTGTAGGAATATTTCCTCTCAAAGAAGGTTTCCGCTGGCCGAGAACGTGTAAGCAGATTTGACATGCCTCAAAGAACATTGCTATGAACACTTAGATGTGCAGATTTTCTCACGAAATTTTCCCTCACTGTTACAGCGAATGATATTACATTTCTTAACACAGAAAAACTTTACAAAGAGGTGCAAGAGTTATACCAAGATTTGAACCCAAAGAACCCCAGAGTATAATTGAAATCTATAATTAGGTATGTATATACTACAACATACACTAAAAAAATGCATTACTGAACACACGTGAATTGCAACCGTAACTTAATTTGATTGCTAATAAGCACATCAAAATACATCTTCCATCGCATTACTTAAATAACGGTAAGTTTCTTAATAGAAGTATTATTTTTATAACCAAATGTAATTATTATTAAAGAGTTATAGTTATAACCAAACCGTTAGCTGTATTAACATTATAATTATGTGTTACTCATAGCGAATGGTTACTGGTCATTAAGTTGATTGTGTTGTAATTATCTTGAAAGATTTACCGCTGTCTCTTGTTATTGTGAAGGCTCATGTTGAGAAATAGGCACGGTGGGGTTGTGGTTAGTGAACATGACGACTGAAAAGGGGTACGGGGTTCGATTACAACTCGAGACCAATGCTCTAGTATGCTGAGCACAATTTTTTTCTGTTTTGGTGTAAACGTGTCTATGTGAGCGTAAATATGATTTGTCAGTTTATATTGGTTAGATATTTACCATAACATAGGTTTCTCATACTTTAGGTATAAACATGTTGAAATCTTCTTAAAGTTCCCGAAATACGCGAAAATATGGACCAAAAAAAATGACTACGTAATTCTTACAATCAAAGATTAGCTCGTGAAAGATACGCGAAATGGGAGGGCGTGCGTGGAATGAATAAATCATTGCGATATCATAAGAGAGACGTCTCGCGATATCTTCGGACTGATCTTGTGTGAATATCTGCGAACTCATCTTAAGAAAAAATCAGGTGATTTTGAATTGAGCGCTCTTTGTAAAAATTTTGTACAACGCCTGTACATATTCTTATTATAAATTCACGTCAGGTTCTTACAGGATAGTCAGAGACCATCGTAAGAAACATGACTTTAGGATAAAATAATAATAACCTCAAAATTCAAACGGTCCTTTGAATCATTATTTTAATCTCAATAAGTACTAACGAACACTTCACTAGTGAAATTACAAGTAATACACAAATAGATCTGTCCGTCTGTCGTAAGTAACGCTTCAGTACACACTTACACAGTATAGAGTGACCGCGACGACTCAGAACAAATATTTGGGAATTAGCGGGCCGTTTGCGACTGCACATTAAGCTCGATACACACGATCGACTATCGCAATGAGACTGTTTTAATATCTCAATAGTATTATTATATAACTGTTCGTTATTTTATGAGGATTTTTTAGGTTTTATCATAATAAAGTGTGATTAAAATTGAATTGTAAAATCCTTTATCGTACAAAACATTTTGTCTGTTTCTCTCTCACACATATTAATCATATTTTCTTGTAACAATTGATATATCTTACATTGATGATGTTAGTATTTACAGTGTCAAGTGTAATAGGTCTAAAAATCCACTAAAAATCCTTTTTTCAATGTGTAAAGGAAAGTCAATATTGCAACACTTTACGTGTGACGATCTCATTGCAAACTTGTTCTCGCTTTCACACTAACGAAGTCAACTAATCGAGCGATTAGTGCATCAATTGGTTTACTATGGCGATGAACGCGCGTTTTGTATAAAACGACACGTCTACTTTGTTGTACGATCGAGTCTTTTATGTTCTAGTTGGTCGACAGATCTGGTCATCAAAACTAATTGATTATGTTTATAAGCTTTTACTGATGTGACCAATGACAAATTTGCATGTTATTGTGTGTCATCTAAATATCTAATTTGCATGTGTTCGTAAACATATGGAGGGGCGTTCAATTTTAAAATAGACAATCTATACAAGTATTCCATACTTTAAAATTTGTTGATACCAAAGATTGTCTGCTACCATCCAAGACTGTTTTTAGCAAGGCGGTAGTTACAAGTAACTAATGTCTTCCGGTTTGCTGCTTACTTGACTTTAAAAAAGTATTCGAAGCTTCTAAAAGAAGATAGATAAGGGCTATATTTAATCATAAAATTTACTTAGAAGAAATGATCTTTTATAATTTTCAAGAAGAATGCTTCTGAATGCTAGTTTTATAAGTCAGTTAAGTTGGTTATTAAGTATAATTGCTATTAAGTTTAGAAGTACAATTTAGAATAACCGAACTATTAAGGTCTTCTAACAGAAATAACTGTTTTTAAAAAGGACTATAATTTTGTAATAAGTATAAGCAATTGAAGTCATATCGCACGTCCCTAAGAAGCTTAATGGGGAGTTCAGCGTACTCGTTGCATAAGCAAACCTGCAGCAAACTCGATCAAGGTGATTCGTAATCTGTGAACCGTCGTAAATTATGCGCATGTGCAGTAAATTAGATCTTATTAGCATGCGATAAAATTGAAATTCTCCTGCATTACAATGCTCCAATTATACCTTGCGAATTCTTTATGTTATCTGCGCTTATTTTGATGTTGTAAATCTTTCCTATACCTACGCTGTGACACGTTGTTATCCTTTTAAAATCCTATACAAGCATTAGGAAAGGTTTAGTTTTGTTTTAAACTGCAGGTTTTTTTTAGCTTTTTTTTCAATTATATTGTATATTGTAGTAAAATTTTATATTGTACTAAAACTTGTCAGGTGGAATAATAAAACAATCTCTTATCTTTATATATATATATTTCTTGTGTTCGTG
>DWEJ01002212.1:0-11791 GCA_018245835.1 Mysoria sejanus stolli | reverse complement strand
AGGTCTGTAAGGATAGAGATATTTGGCACTCAGTGCTCTCTGCCTACCCCATGAGGGACCCGGCGTGAAGATATGTATGTATGTATGTACTAGGTCATCAATCTATTGCACACCACTGCGGGCCACACCGCCTCCCCTCCCCCCCTGAGAGGTCATGCCCATAATCCCCACGCTGGGCATGTGGCTGCGGATCGCAGAACACAGCATCTAGCATCACCTACGCATATAGGCGGCAGCCGTGATACCCTTCAAGCCATATGGAAACCTCAAATCGTTTTGTATCCCAACGCTGGGCATCGCTACGTTTTCCACAGCCAGTTCGAACTTAAAGCTTAATTCACGATACCACTTTTCGAAGAATTGTTTAGAATCATTTTCAATGTCATCACGTCAGTGTATTCAACATATTATCATTACTTTGAACGCGTGAATAAACTCTGATGATTGGCTACCTTACCTGACTATTCCTACCTGCGTCGATGTTATAGGATCAGTAGTAAATCATCAGGTCCCCAATGGCTTCAATCTTTCACGCACAATATAATTGTGAGAAGGTATTTATTGGTACAAGCATATTTCCTAATTTATTATAGTCTATATAATTTGGCCGTAGAACAATATAAGACACTGTATTATGAAATTTATTCATGTTGAAGATAAACAAAACGCCAAGATTTATGCCATTGCGTATTTCAAGATGAAATATTCAGTCATATGTATTCTCATGTCTCATAAGACAAAAGGAATTAAATAATATCATTTGAGTCTTCACGAGTTACGCATAGTACGTATGTATGTATATGACGGTCGCGTATAATAACCCGTTTAATAATAGCGCCGTGTCGCAATTAAGAGAATAATTTCCTCCATCAAGCTGCGAATGGGACTCGAACTCGGGACCTCGAGTGATGAAGTCGAGCCACCTGGAGAAGCGGATTTATTGCTTGATAAAGCTTGCTGTTCATGAATCGATTAGAAGATACTAGGCGATTTTTATTTTAACGTAACATTTTCGTTAATTGTATGCAATTTATATTTTATTGTATGTTAGTTTTTGTAGATTTTCAATATGTATATTAGTTACAATTAAGTAAAGTACAATATGACAACTTTCCTGTAATTCAGTCCTTAATAATAAACACAAGAGGTAAAATGGTAAAAAAAGTTTTTGTTATACAATTTGATATCACTATGACTATGATACAATTATTTCAAGTCAGCTAGAATGATTGCTCGCTCAATATAAGCGCTATCATTAGTTACAAACCCTAGTCAGAAGAAAAGTATTGGTAGTCAGGTTTTTTTTAGGGATTTTTTCCGTATCTTGAATGGCAGCCTTTTTAAAACGGCAAGTTAATTATAATGAGTCGCACACCGGTTAATCGCAGACGTGACGCTTTGTCTGAACTGACAGAACAATGTGCGGGCTCCCATTCACGGGCAGTCTTTTGTTAAGTCGGCTAATTTATGGCACCTTTAGTTCACAGACTTAGAAGTTTCGTTTGACTCCCTGAAATACGTTCCCGTGATTCTGTCCTGCTCAAGATTTGGTAGCTTCCAGGTTAATATCGCTAAGCGAATTGGATATGAAAATTAATTAAAAGTTGTAGATAGCGAACGCGAGACCCGTATTAAGGTCGGTAATGCCCTTAAATTGGAACACTGAAAATGCTTGATCCAGTAATGGATAACGTTTGTGATACAAGGTTGATTCACAGATTCAATGTTTAATGGGACTCTCTGTTGGGTAATAGACTGTGGGTTTGATTCCACAATGTTATATACTTTAGGTGTACTTTTAATGGATATGAAAAAACAACGTAATAATGATTGTATCCCTCAATGAAGATGACGTTAAATATATAACGTTTTGAAATGTAATTGCCAACCGAATGCGACGATCATTAGGCATTTATTATTATCATTATTATCAAGAACAATCCTTACTACTTTCTACGGAACGACACGGAAATCGCTCATAGTGTAGAACTCTCCGAGATTTAAGATGTGCGCAGCATGGCTAGCTGTGCTGTGAAGCGTTAAAAAGCAAGTTATAAAAGAGGAAGAACGATTCTAACTACTTTGTTGGCTCCTTGTATATTTAGAGCCACCTACGTTTGTTAACAAATTTGTAACCGAGAATAAATTTATTTATGAGACGTTTTCGGCGGCGAAGTCGCAAAAATTTTATGACTTTCAATCGCAGGCTGGCTTACCTGATGATCCCGTCGTTGCGATGAAATAGGCCTCATAAAGTGTGCGTTATGTTCAGGATTTATTTAAAGATTTACAGTTTTAGTGTTATATTGCTAAACTAGCTACTGTTTTACCTATGAGAAAAGGCATAACAAGGCTTCAATGGCTCTAGCCGGTAGAAAGAATGATAAAAACAATATTTACATGTAAGCACATATAATAATATATGCTTTTGACATTATGTTTTTTATACATATTCATAATTAAGTTTTGTTAACATTTGCTAACACATAAATAACTATGTGTTGCTATGGCTACAAATAAAGCTTTCTTTCTTTCTTATCATCCTCACCCTATCTCAGTCCACTACTGGACATACATACCTAGTCTTCGGTGTCCCGCGTCCAACAACTGCTACCAATGATACATACATACCGCAGAACGTGAAAAACAGTAAAGTTATCAACCAGTGCGCCCTACTCGTCATGACGTACAGAACTGAAACGTGGACACTCACAGTGCGTTTAGTCCATCAATTCGCTCAGCGACCTATGTAGCGAGACGTATAAAAACTGTCGTAATTGAGTGGAATGAAAATAAAAAAATAATTTAAATTTCATGCGGCAGGTCGCGACCGCCTATGGCCACCTATGAGCAGCGGCGTAGGCGGTGCGATCCGCAACTTGCATGCCCAGCGAGGGGATTAAGGGCATAACATAAAATGGGCAGTGGATTACAATAAGTTGATCTTCTACGCCGACCCGTTCATCATGCCACTGCTGGAACTCGAGTCTCCTCTCAGAATCATAGGGTTAAGGCCGTCACGTCTGTCACGTCACGTCTGTCACGCTGGCCGAGTGCGTTTCCTCACGATGTTTTCCTTCACCGTTATAGCTAGTGATATATAGACTTAAAAGACAAATTTTTAAGAGGTTTGTACCCGGTCTACCGGAGTGAAAGGTCGAATTTCAAACCACTAGGCTAAATAAGTTGATAATTATGATAATTTTAATTTATGTAAACAATACGTAGTTCATTATAACCATTATTGCACACTTATGCTAAAATCTGTCCTTAGCACAACGGGATTTTAATCTTTACGCCATTGTAATAAAGATGTAGGCCACAACTAATGAAGAAGGAGGGTCACCGAGTGGTCGCCGTCGCACTAAGCTGTACAACGAGCTGAAGAAGCCAGCGGGACTAGAACCGTTCTAAGGAGTTCTAAGTGCAGGGGTGTACTTTCAAAGGCTTGTGGATTAACGGATCGACGATTCCAAAAACCAACCAAAGTAGCTACATACGTTACGACAATATCTATCGATATGAGTTAACTAACTTTTGTGATAAAATGTGTTTATTTGTTCAACTTGTATATCAGCAACAGCAGAGCAGAACACTCCCCCGTTTCACCAGCTACGTGTACCTCCCACTATAGAATAGGCGGTCAGCCTGTTGCCGTACACTCCGAGCTACTACTGGAATAACAAAATTAGAAACATCAGGTAATGCCCGACCTGGGATTTGACCTCAGAACCTCTCGATCGGCAGTCGCGCTTGAAACCAACATGACTAACGAGGCAGTCAATCTACATATATCAATTTTATATTTTTCTATTTTATCTTAACTATATCTATTTATGTATACTACAGTATACTAACAATTAATATTACGCTCAAAAACACTCCAGGACACGGCCTAGTTTCAGCAGAGGACTTCGAATGGTAAGTGATGACTAATATTTGGCTAACTGCAATCGACGTGATTACCCAGCAATGCAAAGCTATATGAAGCGGGATGAGAAGGCGGTATAAAGCGCGCCTCGACGCGAGCGACGCGTATCTATGGAAGACATCTATCGCGAGCTCGTGCGGATACGAACGGAAGTAATCAGATGATGCACTCGGCGATGCAGTGCGGGGGAATGTTATTTGCGTACCGCTTGTGAGATCGCGGTGCATTTTTAATGTGCCATCATTTTGTCCGCATTCCGCCAAATGTAATGTTATGCCCTTAGAATGGACTACGCTTTGTCTAACATATTTTTTCCAACCCTTTTTATCGTTCCACAGCTGAGCCCTGTTGTGCTTTCAGGGTGAAAGGGTTAAAGCCAGTAGTGTTGCCGCGCTAGCCAAGTACGGGTTGCCAGACGCCACACGCTTTAGAGAACAAATTTATGATGAACTCTAATGTGTACAGTTTTCCTCGCGATGTTTTCCTTCACTTCACGATGTCATGCCTCACCTCACTGTTTATATTCGCAAAAGCATGATACATTGCTTTTTTCTATACCAGTAGTAAAAAATGTACTTAGTTGTTGGTTTCAGTTTACTAAAACAATAAAATAGATGTATTATGAGGACAGTTCAAATAATAATATGACCCTGTTATCCTAGAACTTCCTTAGGTAGAACTTGTGCTACGAAAAACTGAACTAAACAGCCCACATATGTACCTATTTAACCTTTTTAGAAATATACTTTTATAAACAGACACTTTTATAAACAGACAGACAGAATATTTTTTGTATTGCAAACCGAATTTAAATCGTTTTGCTCAGGAGATAGAGTCACTAAGCACTGATCCTATAGGCCTATCGATTGATACGGTTCTTACACACTGATGTATGAAAGAGTGGTGTGTAAGGTAGGTGGGTCAGAAGGTGGGTCGTGTTAGTATCAACTAACACGATAGATCGTGTTAGTTGATACTAACACGATCAGTTAGGTCACGGTAACTAACGGTAGTTAGGTCACGAGGTAGACCTCGTGACCTAACTACCTACGGACGTACATACCTATAAGCTGTAAGCTGTAACTGTAAGCTACCTACCTAACCTACCTACCTATCTATGTACCTAATAATAACACTACCGTAACCGCGACTCATCAGCTCGCGTGAACGAACCGAATGGTTGCCACCTCACACCGCGGGCAACCAATTTACACACTTCCAAATCCGAATACTACCCTCAATTTGTCTATCCAACAACGCAAAAAGGCGTTACATACCTATTATGGCCACATTGAAAAATAAACCTTATTCAAGGTGTACATAAGTTTAAGTTTTATTTATATCGATTTTTATTTCCTTTCGATTCCATAGTGATCTAACGCAGTGTAAAACATACTTTGTTTTAATATGATAAGGTAAAATTTCCTTTGGCAGCTGTGTGGTTAATTCTTTTAGGAGTTGCAAGGCATTCTTTGATGAAAGTTTGAACATGAAAAGATTGTGGTAATGTAACTAATTTCGGGTTAAATGATTGAAAGCGAATTTGAAGGTGTGAATGACCTGCCGGATTGTTCCCTTCCTGTTATAGGGGAGGTAATAGTTTTCTGTGATATAATTTGCCCTCCTTACATAGTTTGAGGTTTGTAGGCATGCAAGCTTTTTGCTTGCTGTATTTGGTTATTAACACTTTAGAGTTAAATGTTTTTTATAAATCCCGGTTCGGGTACTACTCGATTTTTCTAATTTAGATTTTCTAGTTGTTGCTCTTAACGTTGCTGATGGCGTGCTGAAGCTACCGGCCCTTACTCGGTGGCTCTGATAACTATGGTCTTGATACCTCTCACCCTGAAGCCCGTGCCAAATTTTGATATGAACCTTATTACTGACACTGTTTTAATTTTAAAATTTATAATATTTCGTAACATTTGCCTATAATACCCGAAGAGGTAGGCAGTGGAATTACACTCCCAGGATTCACTAGTTACGTTTATGTCCCACCATGGAATAGCTCTATTGTAAGTTTGTGATATCAATTTGTAATAGAGTATTGTTATAATTTTATGTAAGGTAGTTTAATTGTTCTTAAATATTAACACTACTCAACCCCGCCACTCTCTTGTGACAACTTCTGATGAAAATGATGAGTGGTGGGGGTAGAAACAATATATTGATGATCGAGTCGGGAGCGCGGGCAGTCGTTCGATAACCATCGAGGTGATAGGTGGTCTAGTGGAATTTAGTCTAGTTGGCCGATAAAAGTGTAATATAAGTATTTACTATACTATGAATTGGAGTTTTTCTGATAGTATTGTGTAAAGTATTGTATATCAGCCGGAATATTCTAATAATGTATGAATTTCTCTTACAAATTCAATTTAAAGACTTCTTGTAAGTTCAAGCTTTACAATATTTTAATAAGCAATTTAATTGCAGTATTATAATAATTAAGCAACTTAATCTGCGATTAAAATAAGTATGAATGAAAAAGAAACTAATCAGTAGCATTGGCAAAGTAATCTAGTTAGTAGCAGCACAATTGTAGGGAATAATTTAGCGACGCGGGTAATTTGCTAAGAGCTAGCCGCTTGAGCTCTCCGCTTGCCGCATTAAATATGTAAGAGCGAGCCACACTCGCATAATATCTCGATTAATGACTATAAAGGTTGTGTTTTTAATTTCCAAATGTCAAAATAGTATAGTCTCATTTTATAACTTTATTGTCATTTGATAACCAATTACAGTCGATTATTACATTCGATTAAAAAAATGGAACTTTCTGTTTCCTTTGGCTTAGAAGTAAAAATTATAAAATAATGAAATAAATTTATAGTAACGTAACGTAAAAAAATATAATTAATTAGATTAAAATAATAAATTATACATAATAAATATAACATGACAATGATTATATTCAATTACGATCTTGCTACCCTATTGCACATCTGTGGATAGAAGTAGGTACTATACTAATAGAGCTACTAAAGAATTAGAGTTAGCGGTAGGAAGGCGAAAATTAGGGGTTATATGTAATCTCAACGCTTAATCTTAAATAATAAAAAAAATTAAAAAATAATAAAAATGTACCGGTGTTTGGCAAAATGTTCACCACCTATTCCATAGTGCGACGCGATCGTAACTGGTGAAATTGGGAGTGTAGTATAATCCTCTGCCCACCTCTTCGGAGATTACAGGGGTTATGTTACTAAACAACGAACGTCACTTCACGCCTGTAATCCCCGAAGAGGTGGGCAGAGGAATGCAGAACATTCCCATGTTTCACCGGTTACGTTTACGTCCCACTATGGAATAGGTGATGAGCCTATTGCCATGCATATCCAGACTCCGAACCACTACTAGAAAATTTGAATTAGAAAAATTTTTGTAGTGTTCGTGTAAGAATAATTCTTTTGTAGTGTTTGACCCGGGAATCGAACCCGGGACCTCTCGATCGACTGTCGCACTTGCAACCAACAAGACCAAGAAGGCAGTCAACTATGGTACTAAATACTTACACAAATAATTATTTACTTATTTATACCTTTTCCACTTAGAAAATCAAAGATTATAAAAATCGATCAAGTTCTTTCAGAGAAGTTTTGCTAGAAACACTGTGTTAGAACTTTAATTACAGGATTATATTTCCCATTATCGGTAGATAAACAATACAATGTTTACGTTTATGGAAGGCAATAATTATAAATAGCATTTAAATCACGCTGAATAATTTTGCATCGCGAGTAATTTGCTAAGAGGCAGAGCTCTACGTAATAAGTATCAAATATGTAACAGATTCGAGTAAGCCGTGGCTCCACAACAAGTGTTTGTAAGTACATATAATAAACATAGAAAGTTTATTGTATTTAAGAGAACGAAGCGGTCTACTTGTTAATACATTAGAGCTTAAGAGTTTGCTAAGGATCATTATATGAATAAGACGTACATATGTCAGACTCTAAAATTCATGTTGAACGACTTATCTTCTTGTTTTAATTGGGTGTCATATGCTGATTGGCTAATTCTTTCCTTGATTGTATAGTTACCTATTGCATAACATGAATACATTTATATAATAAATGTCATCATCGTAATCATTGCATCAATAGCCTATTGCAACCTATTCCTGAATGTAGGCCTCCTCTGAGGGTTATGCCCATAATTGACACTCTGGCCATGTGGTTTCGGGATCACAGAGCGCACTACGCACGCGCTTGTACCACCTATGGTGCTGCTCATGGGCGACCAGGGCATGAAGCTAGAGGCAGCTACATGCCCTGGCCGCGCCGTACCGTGGTCTGCCAGCGCTTTCGGATACAGGGTGTCGCCTCTTACGACACCCTGTATCTCGGCACGGAGCCGGGGAATGTATGCCTGCGCCGCCCTAACACGGACAACAATATAGGGATATATGTGATATTTTAATAATTATAATAGTAATATAACTATAATTCCATGCTTCGTCGTGTACCACACAATATACCACACACTCTAGTTACATGTTTGAGAAACGAGGCACAAAGCAAAGTATGTTTCATATGTAATTTAGTTACACTTGTGTGTATACAACTTTATGTTTCCATTGTCTGCTTAGACATTAGGACCATTAGAACCTTCTTGTTTACCGTCTGCAAACACGCAATATATGTATAGTGCACGTGAGAAGCAATCCTTATCTAACTCTAAACCATAATAAATGTAATCTATGTCCTATTATAATTAGGTTAGAGCAAGTAGATTTCCACATAATGTACGTATCGCCACAGACTCTTTGAGACACACACAATGGGTATTCGTTTATTGCATAGCTCTGCGAAGCTGCCCAAGAACGTTATTCAGTAAAAACTGATTATTCATGATTGAACTCAGTTTTAGTCCGATTTCCGTAAAGAAGCTTTTTACACATGCTGTAGGTATACTTAGAGGCATATCTGTGAGTTGTTTTGATCAGTATAATATTTTTATTAGTTTGGTTTATATAATTTTTTTATTTTATTAAGTTTGACATCAGGCACCGATTGTTAGTTTCTTGCTGACCATAACAAAGCTGATTTCTCGCAGTCACGGCTATGTTACAGATGCCAAAAAATATATTAAAACCATACTTAACTTACCATGTAGAAACGACTACGTAATTAATCAAACCATTTATTTATGTACTCGTATTTTGTGGGAAAATTCTCCTCTAATACAACTTAACAAACGATGTAACAAAAAGCATATAAAGAGTCAGTGAACTTTTGTAATTGTATTACTTGTTATACGACCTTATACCTTATACCAATATTATAACGCTCGAGAGTGAAAAGAGATACGTAATTAATTAAATTAATGGTATAAAGAAAAACATTAATTATCCTAATACCTACAATTTCCGCTATCTTTAAAAATGCTTTTAAAGCCTTTCATCTCGATAAATAAACATTCAACGGGAACCTTTGGCGGGAGTTTCATTTAATGGAACTCTTTGATGTCCTATGAATAAAGAATTTTTATTTATAATATATTCTATTTCAATAGTGAATTCTTGGTTCTTATGTTGCCAGTTTTGGATTTATACATGAATATATTTAGACGTTACTGTCGTGGCACTTTTGAAATTCATTTGCTGGTAGGGCGATTGTAATCCCCGAAGAGAAAGTAACGAATTGTAATACACCCTCACATGTTGCCAGTTATGTTTACGTTCCATCATGAAATAGGTGATGACCCTATTTACATACATCGGGCACAAATTCAGACTTGAAGCCATTACTAGAAATTCTTATTAGAAATATCTAATACCCGGACCCGGGACTAAAACGAGGACCTCGCGACCAGCAATCGGGCTCGCAACCACCCGACCAGCAAGGCAGTCTATAGTAAAATAAGTCTAGTTAAAACAACATGTGCTTCAGTCTGCAGCGTGTGGCTGCAAGTCCTCATTGGATGATCAACTCATCTCTCAGGCCTGCCTATGTGAATGCGACCAACCTCGAATATGTCAGATACTCATTAATACAGACTGCTCTCATACTACTATGTTAACCGGACTGATGTTGCCGATATTTATAGGTGGTAGCAATGTTTGTGTTCGTTAGCGGCTCGTTTGCTATTCTTTTCGCGTAAAAAGAGTCAAAAACTAAGTCTCAAAAAGTCTCTGCTTCTTTCACCTAGTATATGAGTGCCAGCATCGAGACCCCGCGTCGATCAACGTTTTTCATTACGTGACGATATCTACCGTTCAACAGCTATTTCGACCCGCGTTAAGATATTAAATCGAAGAATATGTAAATAAAATGTAAGAAAAATCGCAACAAAACATACCGGAGCTGTATCCATACTTACGAATCAACGCGATTTGTAATTTAAAGCAAGCTAAGCTATTTAATGTCTGCGGTATTATTCTGCTGGGCGGTCCGGTTTGGGCGCAATTTGAATAATATTTACGCCAAGTATAGGTTTGTGGGAAATGTTATGCACTTTGTCAGTTTCTTCAAAGTAAAGTTAAATCATTTTCGAATAGGATTGCTACTGTTACCCTATGTATGGTTGAAAAATAAGAACCTTTAAAAGGCTTTAGTAAAAACTAACATAAAAAGTACCAAATATTTCTATCCTTATGAAACTGACGTCCTTCTGTTTCATTCATCGCGCTCTCAACATGAATACAAGATTAATCCTACAGTTATTTAAAAGATTAAAAATACTGTTAATTTGTGCGGTCAAAATAGTTGACATTAATTTAAAATAATGAATTTCCATTGAACTGAGCGGACGCGCCCTGGTGAAATAAATAGAAGACATCTTAACACTCCGACCGTTAGTAAGGAAGGGGTCAGCGGCAAATTTAAATGGATTTGCTTCGTTAATACCCTTTCGGCGCTCGAGAACGAAAGGAATTATACGAATAAGGATTTCTTGAGTACGTAGGAAACTGTGAAATTTAAATTTTGCTGAATTATATTATGATTCGCCTGGATAATAGGAACGTAGCCGGTAGCGGTTTGGTGTTAACAGGTGAAGATCGAGCTCAGTAGCGTGCTATTGGAGGAGCAGTTGTCCAGCAAGGGCCGGGAGCCGGTTGATGATGATATGACAAGGAGTGAGCCTATGATTCACGTATGATAACAGGGTATCATGAGATAAACTATTTATATATAATTATTATATTGAAAACCAGAGTTTGATTACATAGATAATTTCAAATATGAAACTGTTAATTTTGTTAGTCAAATTGATTTTTATTATCCCAGGACACAGATACCAGTGTATCTATTAAATAATCACAGCGCCCGCAATATGAATAGATTATTATAAATTGTGCATTAAAATTAATGCTTCATTGATATTTACAATTGTAATAATATAAGCTGACACCAATATAATTACGGTTGCGTTACTCGTAGTTATGATCGTAAAGGGACATGTACACGTTAATTGTTACGGCAAAATTATTTCCAGCATCGCCGCAGTATATAATTTCCGCCAAACAAAGTACTTGACAAATTACTTTGTGATTTACCCGTTTATAGCCTTCGCGGAAATGAGTAAGGCGGGTGATGCACTGTCTGGCTCATAATAATAATCTCATGTACAAAAATTTTGTGTCAACCACTTGTTAATGGTCGAACTCTTCCGAACAAGCCTATCGGACAAACCATTAGCTTGTCCGATTTTTAATAATGATTTTGCGTATATTCGTATTTGTTAGGTCTAAGAATAGGTGGCAGTCTATTTTTAATACCCTTAAGTGATAAGGGTGACCCTATTCTAAATTCAATTTTAAAGGATTTTTTAAATATTTTTTAAATTTGACTGCCTCGTTGGTCGTGTTGGTTGCAAGTGCGACTGCCGATCGGGAGGTCCCGGGTTCGATTTCCGGGT
>DWEJ01002211.1:0-11792 GCA_018245835.1 Mysoria sejanus stolli | reverse complement strand
CATACTCACAAAATTTCGCGTTTATAATATTAGTAGGATAGGATAAGGACTCAATAAATGCATACCTGAAAATAAATCCGGGAAGTAATGGTACTCTAAGTTATGGATTTTTTTTTATGAAATCAATGATTGTATTGTTAATAGTTAATAAGGAACTACCTCGTTGGTCTTGTTGATTGCAAGCGTGACTGCCGATTGAGTTCGGTCCTGGCTTCAAATCCAAAGTCGACACTATTGGTTTTTTGCTAACTTACATTTATTAGTAGTAACTCAGGGTCTGGATACATGCTTGGTATATGACGACAGGCTTACCACCTATTCCATAGTGGGACCTAAACGTAACTGGTGAAACGTGGGAGTGTACTACACTTCTCTGCCCGCCTGTTCGGCAATTGCAGGCGCGATGACACGCATCTAAAGCGTTTATCATAGTCGTACGTTACTCCTGCTGTCGACGCAACTCGACGACGACGATTGTGTTTGGGCGCGGTGACTGCGTTGTTGACGCAGACTGACCACAGTGTCAGTGAGGGGAACACTTTGGGTATTGCCAAAGTTGATATTTGTCTTGTGTTTTACTGATAAATGTTTCGTAAGTGTTACAAATGGCTAAATATAAAGCTGGCTAGACTCACGTATGTTTTTTCGGGTTGGCCCGGATTAATTTTGAATCTATAGGTCCAAAACCATGTCATGAGTAAGGTCCTCGTATACGAGGTCCTTACTCATGAACTCCCGCTGTTTGCAGCGAGGTCGCGGCCGGGACCTCCGTCAGATCAGACCAACTAGTGCATAATAGACTCGACCGTGCCACAGAGCGGACGTGTCGTTTCATACAAAACGTACTCATCGTCATAGTAAGTCAATTATTAGTGTGCAGGCGAGTTCAATTTCAAGTATCATATTCCACACAAGTAACGTGTTGCAATATTTCCTTTTACTGGAGGGGCGTTCATTTTGAAACTGGAAGATCTCTAACAACGTACTTGTTATATATCTATTTACGATGATTAAACTACTGATTATTTCCAGCACGCCCTTAGCCGCGTGGGCGGGGTGATCTTCTGCGAGCCGTCGCAGCGCTGGACGGGCTCTGTGCGCGAGCTGGCGGCGCTGTGGGCGCGCGCGGCGGGCGGCGTGGGCGGGGCGGGGCGCGGCGTGGGCGTGCTGGCGTGGCCGCGCCGCGCCGCCGTCACGTCGCTCACGCACCCGCGCATGTTCCACTACTTCCACGCGAACATCGACGACTTCCTGTTCGTGCAGATGCTGGACGTGTCGCGCCTGCTGCTCGCCGCGCGCCCCGGCCTCGAGGACATCATGCGTCCCTGGATACAATGTGCGCTCACGCTTGACTGCATCATGCCCATCGGTGAGAAACAATTCAGCAATTCAATTCATTCACAATGTTCAGCAATTTAGCGGCTCGGGGTCTGAATTTGTGCTCGGTTTATGGCAATAGGCTCATCCCTTATTGCATGGTTGGGCGTAAACTTTATTCTGTTTGCTTCCTTCGGGGTAACAGGCGCGTCGTTACAGACAATAATGATATAATAAATGTTGAAGCGAGTTATGTTTTCTTACGCAGGCGCGCAGTCGGGCGGATGTCGTTTCGATAAAAAGCCACAATATCGCTACTCGGGCTGCCACGGGCAGGACGCGTCTGCGCTCAGCATCGTGCTGGGGCTGCGCGCCGGCTTCGAGGAGGCCGCGTACACGTTGCGTGGCGCGCGCGCCTGGCGCCGCGAGCCCGCCGCCGCCGCGCGCGCGCTGCTGGCCGCTCTGCAGCGCAACGCCACGGTACCGCCCACCGCGCCACCCACCTCCGCGCCCCCCGCGCCCGCCGCGCCCGCCGCGCGCACCGAGCGCGCCGCCTGAGCGTCGCCGCCTTCGAACCTTACGACCACCATGTTTTCTACACAAGTTATATTTTCGCTACTAACTTTTATATCATGGAAGTAATATTATAATATGTCATCGTACATACCTAATTCATAAATCTGTATAAATTCGTGGCGATGTTCGTAAAATTTCGATATACTCGTAACCGGTTCCCGACAATCGTTACCCACTCCTTATGTGTATTTGAAACTCATGCGCGGGTCGGCCCGCTGTGGTGCGGCGCGCCCGCTGTGGTGCGGCGCGCCCGCTGTGGTGCGGCCCTGTTTCCAAATGTAAAAAAACATCGCATCACAAACATGCAGTGTTGCCTCATTGTAGCTATCGAAGCCACCATTTAGATTATGTATCCGCATGCTGTGGCTGCTCGCATTGTTCGGCTGTGAGCTACGAGGGAGACAACAGCTATATTTACTCCGAGCTAACGTCAAGTATTGTCATTAACTTAGACATGTAAATAAATTTAACTTAGAATTTTTACTTACACCAATGTCATTTTAGACAGTACTAAGTATTAATTGCACTGCTCCGTATATTTAGAGATAATTACGCGTTTTGTAGTATACACGTGCCAGCTCGGCTGCGGGTGCCGAGCGCCACCTTTACCTAACAATGTTTGAGTGAGCGACTATATACTATTGAACCACTGCAATGTTGGTTTAGGTTCTTCTTTGGGCTATGATCACTGATCTCTACGTATGGATAACTTGTACCGTGGCTCGCCTGTAATACAAAATGATATCTACTTATTGAATAATTATTCCTATGTCCGGCTGTGGATTGTTATAGGCTCCGGGCGCGGCGCGGTCTGGCCACCACAGGTACACGTTATGACGATAAGAAACGTGTAACTAGCTAACAATATGTTTTATTTTTTTTACAAACAAAACAATTTGATGGTAACATTCCATTGATGACCCTGCATTTCTCGTGTTCAAATTCTGAGCGTATAAGCGCTTAGTTGGCGCACGCGCAATGTTATTTGTAATCATTCCTTCTTCAGCACACAGTATTCTTCCCAAGATGTCAGCTATCCATATATACAGAGCAGTCGCTATGGGGGTGGGGGGGAGACGCCCACTCCAGCACGTGACTTGAAACGTTTTAACGATTCATACAGAGATGTACAAGAATCTCGCAACATGTATCACTTCCATAGATGTCACACGACGTACGCGATTAATGTAAGGAGCTCACGTTCACCTCATGTTTATTGTCATGTGATATGTAATGGAACAATTTTATAATCATATATAATATGCATAGATTATACCTACGCACCAGGAGTCATTCGTACGCAGTGTACATAATTTTTCCTTAACAATTACCTTACCCTCGATGTACATTATTGCAATGAGTACGATGACGATGGCAGTTACTATAAATTTTCAAAGTTATCACTTTGTACAATATTGCGCAATATACTGGTGCAAGCGAAAGTTGCTACGTTGCTGCAGGCGGCGTCGGCTGACGTCTTCGGTTTATACGTTAGGTATCAAAATATTTTCCTCTTAATTTTTTCCTGTAGTAAATACGATTCGTTCGCAAGGTCGGAGTTAATGAGTCAGTTGCAGCGACCTGCCCGCGTTGCGAGCGAGCTTTCCGATCATACTTCGTCGCAATCGTAGAACTAAGTCGGATCTGATATTTTCTAACTTTTCAGGAGTGAACTTTGAAGATTTGTTTTTATGTTAAATAAACAAACAAATGTGTTGGTTTTCGACTCTGTATCTCCGTTGTATAATACAGAATTAGAAAAAAGTATTTGTTTTATAATAAAGTTAAGTAAGTTAAGAATTCCAAGTAAAATTACGTCAGAAATTTTTTTCTGAAAAAAAAAACAAATCCGTCTTTGTTCTACGACTGCGACGACTTGTACATAGTAATATAGGAGTTACGTTAGTTTAGTTGTAGTTTGTACGTCCTTATACTTTACCGTATAATTCGCAGAAGTGAATTTGGCATCTCGGTACGATAACGTCACAGGCGAGGCCGCTGGCCGAGCGCGAGCCGAGTCGACTTCTGCGCGTTGTACGTACCCACGGTGTGAACATCGCTTCGATACTCACTAGTTTATTGTTGTGATAAAGATTCTTTATTTTATTATTGATTCACCTGTAACTACTTAATTAATTATTTTTTATTTATCAATGCATGTACCGGCACAAAGTTGAGACGCGAGCGAGCGCCGCGGAGTGCGATGTAAATAGTCAGCGGAGAGCCGGCGTCGGCGAGTTATGTCTGTGTCTCGACGTTATTCTAATATTATTGTCGCTAGGTATTCGTTAAGAGGACAGTGCGTGTACACGCGCGGTATGCCATGTGCTCACTCGTTTGAAACCGTTCCGTAACCTTTGTTGATAGTGAACCCTTTCTATTTGACAAAGCTGTTCCTGTGGCCGGGCGCGGCGCGGCGGTCGCCGTCTTCCTTCAGTACTCAGAATGCTAGTGAAATAGGAATTGTATATAAACCGTTACCGATCGAGAGGTAGTGGGTTCAAATTCCATGGAAAAGATTATATTACAGTTTTCTAACTTAGATTTTCTAGTAGAAATATCTAGTGGTTGCTCGGAAGCTGATGTGGCTATAAGCCCACTGCCTAATTCAAATTCAAATTCTTTTGTTCATTATAAGGTGAGTTGTTCATTATACATACTGAGTGTATGAAGGTCATGTTTTGGTCATTGTACTGTACTTCCGTAGTGGGACGTAAACGTAACCGGTGAAACGTGCGCGTGTTCGACACTCGGCTGCTCAATGCTTCGGGAATTATAGGAGCGATGTTACGTTACATTACTGTTATTATGTATCAGGATAAAACGAGTAATACCACCTTATTACTTTGATTCGGTTGTATTGTTAGTCGTTATTGAATATAATTATTTATCTATATGTATAAGTCGTAAATGACACATGATAGGGTCCAGAACAATTGACGATGCGAAATAGTCTCAGCCTTTAGTACTCTATTTGTCTTTTTTCCATAAAGTTCTGGAAAAGGTCTGGTCGGTTTGAATCCATCGGGTATTTATAAATTATACTAGCGACTGGCCGCGGTTGAGCATGTTCAATTGTTTACAGCGTATCCGAAATAAAACATGTAGCCGACGAATAGAATAAACCTAAAGCTAAACATTCAGATTTTTTATAACATTAAGCATTTTTATACCCGCCTTACTTGTAACTTAAAAGTCAGATTCGTAACTTAAAACGAATAATTTTCAAAAGAATTTATGCATACATAATTAAACTTGTGAGACTATTTGAATTAGTTAAGAACATAACTGTATAGTAATTACCTAATTGTAGTTTTTGCGGCGCACGCCAAATACTTTCAAAGGGATCCCTAATTATTTTAAAAATATAAATTATTTTGCTGGCTGATAATGTCTTTATCGTTGAAATGATTAATAAAAACAAATGTCACACCGCACATCCAGTGTAGAGAACATTTTTTTTAATTCGTGTAGATAGATCTTGTTTTGTACAATTGATAGTCGAGCCGAGTACATCATACATTGAAATGTTACTTTCTACAAAGGTTTTCGAACGATTTCATTTTGGACGTTTATCTTTTTATCGCTGTATTTACATGTCCCCTTTTATATTCGTAATGCTATATAATATAAGTACGTTGAATAGTCATCTGCTTTTCTTAACTTGACACCTCGCTATGATGACGTAATAGCGACGAGAGCGTTAGGCATCGGTGGGCGGAGTCGGATGGCGGGAGTGGAAGGCAATCCTCGCAAGTGTCAAGTTGATTTCATCGTGTTATACTAACGTCACCGCGGCGACACCGCGGCGCGTGAGCGTGGTTTATGTGATATCTATACGTTAAATATTATTTTAAGATATTGTTTGTCGTTTAGCGAATTAGTCGAATGTACGTTTGGAGCCAAAACTTTCTTTCGTAGATGTCTTCAGTGCTGCCCTATTTCTAGATATTTTGTATTGCCGCCGTATCTCCTAAGTGAATTAATATTGAAATGTAAATTTAATAGTCAGAACTGCACGACTTATAAACTTAATATCTGTAGTTATCATAAATGGTTAAGTAAAATTATTTTAAAGCACATGTGCGGTATGTTCTTTTAATAGACATAATGTATACACAGCACAGTGGACGGAGGTGTATGCGCTATTTCAGCGACTCAATGATTAGCTCGCAGGCGGCTCGAGGTTATCCGGGCTATGCAAATTGCCTACCTTCTTTTGGAAGAGACGTGCGGGGCACAGGGCGCACCTATACGCGCTTTTCCGCGCGAACAAAAACTAACCTATACGTGTTGAACATACGCTGGTCTGACAGAGCCCTTACTATTGTCTACATGACTTCACAGCCATCGTTTTTAGTGTAGACGTGTTTGTAACATAGCATAATATGTGTAACTTGCTAAGTTTGTTTTAAAGCGACGCTTCTTTAGCGCATATCTATATCGAAAAGTGAGAATTATTTATTAAAGATCCGTTACAAAATGATATCAAGTATTTTTAATTTAATAGCCCCTTTAATTTTCTGTCTTCGCACAAAATGATTTGTAATAATTTGAGACATGAGTGGATGAAGGCGACCTATAACAATACTGCTTCGTTGATCGCGTTGGTTGCAAGCGCGAACCCTCGTCTTATTAGGCACGTTTCCAGAAGTACGGTAGGGCGGGGCAAAAAGGTCCAATTGAACAATATTGCTTCATAGCTATTTAACTATAAGGTTTCCGAAAAAAACCCGATTACTACTACTAGTTTAATCCTTCATTTAAACTTAATTACTGAAGAATTTGTTTAGTTTATGTCTATTCACCAGATATTAAAGATTTAGAAAGCCAATTCGTCCCCGTTTCAGGGGTAAAAAGGACTAGTTGTAGGCTTAAAAGAACCACTATGAATAAACTATAGATTTTTATTGATTAAAGCATATAAATAAAGTATTATCTAGTGTAATTAACAGTTTTTTATATTTACTATGAAAAAAATAACAGTTGGTTATATTTATCAAGAAAAAACCATATATATTAACTATTGATCACATTCGTTACTAAACTTAAAACTATAGCACAGCGTACTTTAGTCTTGATAAGTCTTTAGTTTGATATTTTGTCCAAGACCTATATTATCTATATGGAATTGACTTAAACATATATTTTCGGTTAAACAACAACTTTTTTCTACTATAATATTTTCTTTTAGTAACAACTTTTTTGCGTAAAACTTGGAATTTAACGTATCGATTTGTTTTAATTTAAAACTAAACCAGCTGCACGTTGCATTAACTCAACGGAATTCGTACCTCTATCGGTTTTTATTTAGTAATTCCGCATTCTAAAACAAAATTTAATTCATTGGCCGTATGGGGTAAAATGTTCAGATATGGACCTTTTTGCCCCAACGCGTCATCAAGTTGAGTTTGAGATTATACACAAAAATCTATTCTATACATTCAAAAAACAATTGTGCTACCTAAAATTGTATAGTTTAAGCTACATAACTAAAAAAACTAGCTTTGTAATGTCACAAACGTAATTCTCAGACTAAAAATACACCATTTAAAAAATGTTACTTTCGTCAGTTTTTTAAGCTGTAATCACGTCTAGCCCCAACGGCTCTCTAGATGTCACTAGGTACCGTGTTTCCCTTGCTATTTCGGTTTTCAAAAGTTTTGGCGGAATGTTATTTTCGGATATAACGATGGTGGACCTTTTCACTCGCGGAACTTTTAGTCCCGCCCTACCCTAGTCCAGTAATCTTTTTTGTGTAAAAATGTCGATTAAGTAAATTTGTAGCTGAACGTAGCTGTACGTTTTAGTTAAACAAGTGCCTTACTACCCTTTTTTAACAAAAATCTCTCCATCAGCCAGCCAATTACTGGAAATTACTCGACGAAATTAAGCGTTGGACTGGGGGCTTTTATGGGAACGATACGAACTTAATTTTGGGGCGAAACCGAAACGATACTTTTTATGGCATAAAAAGTACTAAAATATAGGACTGCACACACGAGAAAAGAATACGGGAAAAAAATTATTAAGTATATACGTAACATAGCGCCTGTAATTCACCTCTTCGTGAATAGTAATGTAATACACACTCCCACGTTTCATCTGTGACGTTATGTCCGCCTATTTTCATACACCGGGCACATTTCCATACTCAGAGCCACAACCATAAAATCTATGTTAAAAAAATTCAATAGTGCCCGACCCGGGATTTAAATCCCGGACCTGTCGTACGATAGTTACGCTTGCAACCAACTTGGTCAATAAAGCAGATAATAGTTATAAGAAATAGTGGAATAAAGAAAATTAAAGTAAGCAAAATATCCACCCGTATGTTTTCACAATTTCAACTGAAGTAGGTCTGGGTGCGTCAGATAATACTTCCCTTAAATTATGTGCCACGTTCATCAAAAGGTTTACCTTGAATATGATTTTGCTAACAAGGTAAAGCATAGGCTGATAACATTAATCTGAATGAACTGTGCATTTAACGACAATGGTAAATAGCTTCTATATTGTTCTAACGATTTCAGTAAATTCTATTCTATTGTTATCATTTTAAGAATGTTTTTAGAGATTAACTTCAACAACTTATAAAACTAATTTGTTAAATATTAAAAACCTCCATTTGGACTACGAAGGATTTAACGGAACAGTCGATCCCGTTGCGGAAGGGATTTTCCTTTTGTTATTGTTATTCAAATTACAAGGTATCCACACCTGGTAATTTAAGTAACACTAACAAAAGCACTCGATATAAAATAATACTCAGAAGTTCCTTACCAATAGATCGAAAAATAAATTGAAAAACTAGTCGTCATTTCTATTTTTATTGCGTTGTATGCGTAGAGGACATTCAAAGTCAATTTTATGGGACCATTTTTTTCACACCATAATATTATTCTTTTCAGCCGACTATTAGGAATCCTATAACTAACCAACACTATAGCAACTAATGGTAACTAATGAGGCACTATATTTTATAGCTTGATGTTTATCATTGAAACACAAAAATAAAAATCTCATTGTTACGCGTATTTCTATGAACAGTATAATATAGTTCTAGTATAATGTACCTTTTTAATGTTATCTATCAGTTGCTTTACGAAGGGAATAATTTTGAGGAAATTTTTACATCTTAGACTCAGCCAATCCTCATTTGGCCATTATGACAGAGTATTACTTTCATTGTTATTTGAAACGTATCCAGTATTGAACAATAATGAGTTGATGTTGTAATAGGTAGTGCGTGAAACTTGCTAAAAAATAATTAATATCTTTTTATTAAGGGTAGCTATGATCATATTTTGATAGGACATACATGTAACACGTGCTTGTCTATGTATGAAATTTGATAATAAAAATCGGTAAACAGATGGTTCATGGTTGATCTATATTCGGATCCCGTACTAGAAGGATACAGACATACATACATATGAGTATGACAGCACGTACGTTTGACAGCACTTAAAATGAAAAACGTCCTCGTTAGTCATGTTGGTCGCAAGTTCGACTGCCGATTCTGAGGACCTATGTTTAAATTCCAGGACACCATTGAATTTTTTTAATTTCAATTTTATAATAATGACTCGAAGTCTGGATATGTGTCCGGTGTATGGCAAAACGTAACGTAAACGTAACTGGTGAAACATGGAAGTGTATTACACTCGTCTACCTACCTTTTCGGGGATTTCAGGCGTAATGTTAAGTAACACAATAAAGTACAGAAGTCATGCTACGCAAGAAATATGACTAAAGTCCTCTCAATTTACTAAAAGGTTAGAACGACTCTTTGTGAGCCAGAGCAAGCAGCTAACATTAAAATATGATTTATGTTCGTTCTCAGGCTATTTTTGACATCTGTTGCTCATCTAGCAATATGGGGACGGACTGGTTATTAAAAAAAGTTTTTTGTACGCAATTTGTTCCTTTATTTATTGTTAAAAAATACATTGTCTCTATTTATATAGTAATTTACAGTTTTTACATTAATCTGATACGAATTTGAATTTCGAGTCTGTAACTCATTTGCGGACTTACTCTGACTGATGGATGTTTGATGTATTTAATACATAAGAATTTCTGAATGCTACAGTAAAACGTCCTTTTTAAAGCACAGAACCGGTAATGAATAATTGTCAGTAGCTTTCCTCAATTAAGAATTAGACAGAAATTTCTCTCTCAAAACAATGAAATATCAAAAGCCACGATTCGCCAACATTGTTGCGTTAACGGAATAGAAAATAGGAGCGAATATTCTGCCTTCAAATTAATGCTCACCGTTTAGCATTATTAGCGTTTTAGATACGACGACGCGATAATGGTTTCAAATGAGAAACAAAATGATTTTTCGTAGCTTACTACGGCTGGCAGGTGAAAATCATAAAGCCGGTACATATTTAAACATCGCGCCTCGTGTTAATATAATTACTAACATATAATATACTAGCGTTAGATGTAACTTAAGAAACCTTTAATAGTAAAATATTTCTGGACAGCAAAATCAAGAGAAAATCTTAGGGTGCAATGTCATTTCTATTACAGTTCAAATACATATTACAGTTCAGCTACATGTACGTTTGTATCATACACCTTATCTATCAGTATTGTATCCGTTTCCTGCCAATTTCTTGTTAAGGTCTCATCAGCTGTTGGCTGTATAGATCAGAATCATTGGTTTTTCCCGCCGGCGAAAGCATGTAATGAACAATAGCCTTCCAATCTCGCCGAACACAATATCACCTTATCGCGAGTCAATCCGGATTTTGCTACTATTTGTGGAGAATTCCTGTATTTTGGTCATGATCTTTTCCGTTCGTTCTTATTACAACCTAAGATAACTGGTTACGTAAGCGATCAATACTTCAATAACGCTTTGGGTTATTACCTATAAACGAGGAAACGATTTAATGAGATTACTCGTAATTAGCTAACTTTCTATACCGAAATTCTTTGTATGATTTGTTAACAATTTTGCTTCGGTTACGAATTGTAATCGTGGTCGTGAATTATATGTAAGCATCCTAATTACCTTTCAGTGAGTCGTTTTTTATTCGTAATTAGATCTGACTTTTTGTCTAAAGCGTTTCATTTGAGGAGGATTCCGTTACAATTTTATTGGAGGCTTTTGCATGTAAGTATTATTCCGGGCGCATTTGTTTTCTTAGTATTTTAATTTTTTTTAAACAGAAAATGTATGGGAGTCGTTAACGTAACGACTTTAAATAATAAAAAAGTACCTCAGTCAATAAGAATGGCTATAGACTATTAAATTCGATTGGCATGAAAAATACTTGAATCGATGAATAGAGCTCATATAGAAAGATAATTCAATAAATTCTATAACCTTTAATGGTATAAATTCATTTTTGAGACACGCAAAATTAAACCGTATAGCTTTGAAAGTTTGGTTTAATATTGAATGCCATTTGTTGCCGGAATATTCTTTTAATGGCAAATCGGAAGGTTGTATGGGATCTAGGGGCAGATTCAATAAATGTGCCTTTTTCCTGTTATGGTTTTGAATACGAGATCAAACGGCCAGTGGATAGGGACGGTTAGGAATATTTACCACCACCAGGGAGCAACGAACGATTCTATTTATACACGTAATGGCACGCCTGTAATCCCCGAAGGGGTAGCCATAGGAATGCAGAACATTCCCACGATTCACCAGTTACGTTTACGTCCCACTGTGGAATAGGCGGTGAGCCTATTACCATGCATCGGGCACATATCCTGTTCTGAACCACTACTAGAATTTTAATTTAGGTTTCCAGAAAATATTCTAGAAAGTTTCTAAATTAGAAAAACTCTTTTTGTAGTGTTCGACCCGGGAATCGAACCCGGGACCTCCCAATCGGCAGTCGCACTTGCAACCAACACGATCAACGAGGCAG
>DWEJ01002210.1:0-11794 GCA_018245835.1 Mysoria sejanus stolli | reverse complement strand
TATAGGTCTGAAACTATTCGGGCCATCACGATAAAACATATGTATGTGAGTTAAGCCAATTCAATTTTCGTTATAGGTTCGCTACAGGTCTTTTAGAACTGTTTTGTATTTGAGACGGATTACAGATTATTAATTAAAATTGGAATTGGAAAAATAAACATCTGAGATCCATTTTCACTGGAAACGATCCCGATAAATCTTTTCATGGCTTGCATACTTTTATTAGTCTTAATACGAAACTTAGAGTAATACAGATTTCTCGGTGTATGTAAGCAGAGGAGTGTCTTACACTCCAACGTTTCATTAGTCATCTTATATGACCCATACTGGAATAGAGGGTGACTAAATAGCTTTACAAATATTAGTGGAAATCTTCAATATCTACTCACACTAATGCAAGAATGGATCCAGCCTTGGCGCCAGTACGGGGGGTCACATTTTAGATATGTTCATTCTCCGATAATGTTAGCCGTCAAATATTATATTAAAGTTATTATTATATTAGTCAAGAACTATATTAAAAAATTAAATATTGAAAGTAATTAAATACAAACTATACTGTGACAAAAATTTATAAAACATGTTTAACTATCTTAGTTAGTGGACCATCTAGGTCTTGGACCCAGCCTAGAGGGGGGTGGGGTCATGACCCCATGACACCCCCCCTGGATCTGCCCTTGCACTTATGGGACATAGATAGGATATGTATAACTTGTATAACCAAGTGAAGTTTGGTAAGGAAATGAAATTCATTGGTAAAATGCATTCACTAGAGTATGATATTCAATTTTCCTTTGAGCGCTTAAAAAGGGAAATGTGCTAGCACGAACTCCCAAAGGAAGAACACCTAAGGATTTTAATACTAAGTTTGCCGTGCACAGAGTATAAAGTGTGGATATATTCTCTTTAACGTAACATGTAGAGCAGGCGCAAAACAAGGATGACTAAGGATGACAAAGTGGATTCCCCACAAAGGGTCTTGTGGCTAAGCTGAATAAAGCAGGATGGGGTATTGGAAATTATTTTCGTAAGTTGTTATTAGGGTTGGCAATATTAGTATAGCTTTGTACAAATAAAAACCTTAGGTAGTGGTACGTGCAAAAAAAATACAGATTACTTTTTCATAAAAAGTGCTAAAATTTCGAACAGTTGTACCGTGTCAGGACCGGATGGCGTGGCGCCGATTAGGGGAGGCCTATGTCCAGCAGTGGACATTAAGAGGCTGATGATGACGATGATGATGATGATGTGCCGTGTCTCATTTGTTTGTTGATAACTAACTTTACAATTTTATTTTGTAGAGTTGGAATGATCCTTCTTTCATTGATTCATGAATTTGAAAGTTGTATTTCAAATATGTATGTCAAGTTATAAGCAATTTAGACTCAATACATTCTCGTCTGCTCCCAAAAATTATTTACGCTCGAATCTACATATAAGTACTAGGCAAATTAATTCCACTTGAGCAAACATTACCATTCATCTCCCGAATATTTTTCGGTATAATATTTCCTTTTTGTGTATTACTTTTCATTATTAATGCAAACCACGTAATATAGCCCACAAGGGCAAAAACAGAATTTCCAACGGCATAATATCAAGTTAGGCCGAGCGAAAACATATCTTGGAAACACGTTATTATACGGACCAGGAAGCAGATCTCAATGGAAGGGGTTCGATTTCCGGGCTGACGTTTCAATCATAAATTTGCAAACAGTGCTTGCTAAAGGAATGATGAGTTCCAAAAAGGAATGCTTTACATTTCAAAGTCTGATCGACATAGAGCTAAAAAAGGCTTTACTTCAGCTTTGAAAAATGGAAACGTATATCGAATAGAACCATGATAAGGGATAATGAAGAAGCTAAAATAGCTGGTTACATTAATTTTTCCGAAAATACTATAGGAGTTAACGAATACCTACGCATGATATATATGTAAATACTACATAATTAAGTAGATCTCTTTTTAACTTACGTACCAAATAGCAGAGTGGTTTCCTAGGAAATGAGAATGCCCAAGAGAAAATATGGGTCCAAACAACCGAAGTATAAACACAAATCTTTAGAAGACGTTACGCTTAACCATTCATTCCACCACAAGCGTGTGGTTTGCAAGCGAATATCTTTAGTCTATAATATCGCTTGAAGAGAATGAAGTTAATCCGCATTATCTGATTGGTAAAGGGAGATTAGATAACTTCTTTAAAAACTTAATTATTTAAAAACTTAACTTAACTTACCACTGTATGTAGGAATTGAGCATTTTTAGTCTTTTTAAAGTCATTCCTTTAAACTAAAAAATGAGTTAAATAAAGGGATTTTAATAAAAAGTAATACCGTGTTACTAACAAAAGAAAGCATATCCGTATAGATAATAAGAAATATTTTAATTTTTGGAACTCACTTTAAAATAACTCTAGTCTTTTTGATCAGAATATTTTTACATTCCAAAAAATAGCAAATTTCTCTTACACAAATGCGTGATCCTTGGCGCTAACACTATCACGATGTACATCGTTTCGCAAAGGAAATGGTTTAAAAATTCATTTTTCAGCTTTTGATGTTTGATTAAAGACTTTTAGTTAAGCATTTACTCTATATACAAAGGTTTCTTATGAATGCTTATTAACCTTTTTTAAACCTAAAACCATGAACACTGTAATGCAATATTTTTTTTATTTCTTCACAATTTTCATCGCCCATCTAGTTACTCGTTTATTACCGTTGGTGAGACAACCCCTTAATAACCACGAAATATCGACGACATCAATGTTTCCACAAAAAGCGTATTGGGCGTAAGTTTTTTATAAATTGCCTCGTAAATTCTATGTATAGTTAATTTTATTGTGAAACTTTCTAAATGGTTCAGTAGTGGCTTTGAGTTGGGGAATAAATTGTACAGCCGCTGATACCAACAGAGTCTAAGGCGAGTTGTCTTTAGAATGAAATGAGGGTGGCCGCGTGTGTAAAGGAGCTATCATTGGAATAGTGTTAATTATTTTGTTATAGACGAGTATATTGTCGTCGAGTATTTCGTGAAGACAGTATATGTAAATACACAGTTAAAATGTGTGTTCGATATATACAAGATAAAACTGTATCGACCTATCGGGCATGCCCTAGTAATTAGTTTCGAGTCTAAGATCAAGATTCTCAGACGTCCGAAACTATTCGTGCTTTCTCACCCACAGATTAATCAAATTATTATTAAGGCGTAATGTGTTTTTGCTTTTTTACCCACGATTTTAGTAATAATAAATAAAAAAGATAAATTCGATAAAGCCATTTATTAAGAATGTGTTTGTGTGCGTCTAAGTGTTAAAACAGGATAACTATCTCGTATTTACCCCGGTAGAAATTGTACTGCCGTTGAGCTGGTTAACATGATTTTATGCGATCCTATTCATCATCTTCATATATACAGCCCCTACGGGATGATATAAAATAATTTAAAAGATAAATATTCTCTGCACTGTAATTTCCACTGCGTAACTGAACACCGCTCTTCAGTTTGATTTTGTTTTCTGATTATAGTAATCTATTCAAAATCAATATACTGAATATTAATCTTTTCTCCTATTTTTATTCGTGATTGTAGTAATCTCTTTAAGATATATAGACAAAACATTGGTCTTTGAGTGTACTTCTTGATTGTAGCAATCTTTTCAAGATCGATAATTTATCTACTTATAAAGAAGGATGTTAGTATATCATTAATATGACTATGTAAGGTTTATTTTTTGTTTTCGCCTGGTCACGATTATTCAATATCTGAAGACTTTCTTTTAATTAATATTAAAATAATAAAGATATCCCATGATCTCTGATAAGACCTAAACACAGATGTATGCAGAAACAAGTTGCCTTAAAACTTACTTAAATGTCATTTGAATTTACTCTAATATACAATATATTATAACATTATAGAAAAATGAATTCTATTCACAAAACCCGAAATGTACTAAAAAGATTTCACGATATTTTACATACATATAAGTATGATTGACAAGACATTATATATTATAAAGAGACTCTGACAAGTTAATCCGCCATCTTTGATGCGTGACAGACTAAAGAAAGCCAAATCCAGGTAGGTACCTCTGTAACCGGGTAACAAACTAAACAATGATGTATTATCGAGCGGCGTTTTTTCTGCGATACCATAGTGATGCGAAGGTCGGCTATCGATGTTTTGTATGGATAGAAAATATTTCGAACGGAACTGTATTGGTGGTGGGGATATCAATATCATCACATAAGTCTTTGCTACTCAGATACTGAATGTAGGCTGCGTATGACATATGCTAAAATGCTCGGTTTTCCGGTATTTGCGTTGTCTCTCCCATGTGCCTTCTAAAAGTCATTCATCTAAGGCGTCTAAGGAAGATCACATAGCTACTGACGATTCACAATCTTCACTCGAGATTTACTTCCCTTTAAGACCAATGGCTGGATCGCATATGATATAGGAACAGATATTAAGAATAAATTGTTTTAAATCGTTTCGTTTAGCAATATAGTTCAAAGCATGTGCAATATTAAACGTAGTCGTTGATGTAGTAATACAGTACGTACAGAGAGTTCCCAGGCTCAATTCTCAATGAAAACATTGTAGACATCGAGATATGTAAACGGGCATTTTCATATTATTTTTTGCTTACCACTGGGTAGAGTAGAGTATACTATTAAGGTGCCTTTTTATTTTGGAGTATTGCCTCGATATCCTCATTTATTTACAAAAGTATTAATGTTTTAAGAAACTAAAAGTTTTAGAGATTTTTTAAGATTTTAAAGTACATTTTTGCCTTTTATATTTTTTAATGTTTTCTTCTCTGTAAATAAAAAATATTAAAATCATAACCAACGCAAATGAAGGCACGGGTGTCAGCTGGTAATCTAAAAAGCTGTTTAAGTTTTCGGGAAGCTTAACCCATGTAGTACTAGCTAGAGTACTGATAAACCAGATATACATTTCTTAATTAACAAGACTTGTTGTAACTTCACACCTGTAATCCCCGAAGAGGTAGGCAGAGTAATGCAGAACACTCCCACGTTTCACCGGTTACGTTTATATCCCACAATGGAATGGGTGGTGAGCCTATTGCCATGCATCGAGCACATATCTAGACTCCGAACCACAACTAGAGTTTTAATTTAGATTTTATAGAAAATTTCTAAATTAGAAAAATTCTTTTTGTAATGTTCGACCCGGGAATCGAACCCGGGACCTCCCGATCGGCAGTTGCACTTGCAACCAACACGACCAACGAGGCAGTCGCATCTATAGAGTCTACTCCTTTAAATTTTTGTAACTGAGTAGTTATTATATAAAAATATATTATTCCTCCTATCGTTTGTATTAGCACGCTGTCTATCAATAACTATTGCTATTGATAGACAGCGAAAATATTTTTTCGAATTTTATTGAACAAACATTTTGAAAAAATAAATATTTTATCCGTTTTAATGTCGATAATTTTTATACTTTTATCATTTATCATACTGTTACTCTAAAATATTAACATTTAAGTTTTAAATAGATATTAAACAATATTGAAACTAGTTTTCGTAGCTGCTATTATCGTTTCCGCGATCTGTTTTTGCACCTCTGCTGTTTGCACCACTGCATTTCTGTACACTGGGTCATTTACTCAATCTCCAACTAATACGAACTAAATTTACGTAGCGCACATCAGAATACGACGTCCGTATCGAATCCGGTGTTTATTTACACGCTTGTCAAAAGTTCGACACACGGCGCGTATTTATAGCCGCGGAAGGTGCGCCGGTCGACGACCCACTGTGACATAATCATAAAACACGACCATTTACAATGTGAAACAAAGCACCTCTTAAAACACTAGTCGATGAACGCACAGATATGAGTGACGTAAAAGGATTTATGGACCGCTATCGGGTGTGTTGGAGCGTCTAATACTTTACGAGTTGACGCAATTGTTCCGATGTTTAAGTACCATTTTACAGCAACTCAATACCACTGACAGTGACGTTGAGATGTTGTAATGATTGTTTTGTTTTTTATAATACTTTCTTCATCTATGTGTTATTGACTGTCTCGATGGTCGTGTTGGTTGCAACCGTGACTGTACCACCGTGTCTCTAATTTCTAATTTATATTTCTAGTAGTAGCTCGTAGTAGCTCACCATCTATTCCATAGGGAGACGTAAACGAAACCAGTGAAACGTGGAAGGGTTTTACATTACTCTGCCTACCTCTTCGGGGATTACAGGCGTGATGTTACGTTATATTTTATTAGCCTGCTTTTCGTCATCATTACCGCTGTTTTACCGTTGAAAATACGACTACTGTAGTGACAATTTTGCTATATTGCCCATGCTGGGAATGCAGGTTGAGAATCGTGTTGTTTTAGTAACATGTTCATTTAAGAAATTAGCGGGCAAGCATATTTCTAGTAATTTTTTTTCCGAGATTGTTATTTGTATTTTAGTAAGCACTTCCTTTGTTATCGTTGTATGGTTCTCTAAACAAAGCGTCAATCAATGCCGAACTGGATAATTTAATTATTGGTTCCTTCGATAAAAGGATGTATCGGCCTTGGGCATATGTGGGGCGCAGATGTGCCAAGTTATTTATGAGTTGAGTGCACTTTCCAAGTACTCGGCCAGTTATCTCTTCTATTACAAACAAAGCACACCCTGTATTATCACAAGGTAGAATACTTTTTATGTGCACTGCGGTAAGCAAGTGTTCTTAGAAAGTACTTTAATATGTACTTGCTAAGAAATTTTTAGACACAATTCAAAGAATACAAAAAGATAAAATGTGATTGCTAGGAGTAAATTTTTACAAGCCTTAAGTGCTTGTTAGAGTAATTTAAACAAACAGTCATTATTATGGAACAACGGAACGACAATTAAACGGAACGGAAAGTGTTTTTAATTTTTAAATTTTTAACGCAACAAAAGTGTAAGGCTTTATAACATTAATCTTAATTAATTAATTAATTAATTAATTAATTTTTATCTTCTTTAAGAGCACGATTTTTTGTTTCGGTGAGCTCTGTCCCGCTATTTCTCTAATATTTTCTAAAAGTGGCTCAAAATCTGAATATCTGTTCGGTTTATGGCTATAGACTCACTACCATTGGGAATGTCATAGTGGGACATAAACATCATTGGTGAACCGAGGGTCTGTACTACACTTCTCTGCCTAACTCGTCGGGGATTGCAAGCGTAATGTTACGTTTCTTTGTCGCGACACTTTTTCCTGTGCCCCGGCAATGGTCTTCACGTTTTACACTACTGTCGAAAACTGAAGCCTTACTCGTGCGATACCGTTATCCGACCTTCCCGTCTCTTGTCCATCTGGCGGAGGCGAGCCGCGGGCAATTAATCATCAATAATATTGAGAATTGAAAAGTACATTGACTTTTTAAGTTTGTACACCCTAAACGGATGTACTAATTGTTATACAAAAAGAAAAGTACTGAATGGCGGAATAATTATGTAAACTAAATAGTTATACAACAGTTATCAGAGATATACAGAAACTATAAGGAAACACTAGTAACGTATTTCATTTGAGATACAAATGGCAATAATTATTAATTAATAAATGATTTATTTGTGTCTAACAATGGACTAACAAGTATTTGGACTGGCACCGTCTATTATCCTGTAAGTTTCTATGAATAAAGTGAAATAGCAATTTGCATGTATTGACAAGCTAGAATGTGCCAATCGGTAAATAATTTACGAACACTGAATACCGTTAGTCTAGGATTCGAATGTGAAACCACTTCCTCTGTGTAAACATCGATCAGTATAGTGGATTTTTTTGGATGAATAAACAATATTCTATGTCAGGTTTAGATGTTATTATATCGTCATTAATATTTATAAACGCATTAAATTTGTAGTATAACATTAGTTGAATTTATCCGATTGGGATCTTCACTTCAAGCAAGCAAACGTAATGTTAAAATGCAAGGAAGCAAACGTAATGTTAAAATGATGATTATGAAACGTATGGAAAGAAAGTACTTTCAAGGCCACAGGTCATCATCATCAAGTTATTGAAGTTCACTACTGGCCATAGACCTCCCTGAAGGGTTATACCTATGATTTTTGTTGCCCATAATTTAATTTGGGGATCACTGAGCCCAGATCCGCGCGCCGCCCAAGTTACTGTCCAAATCCGGCCAAAGCATTTAGCTGTGCCTATACAGAATACGTCATACTATGGTTTGACATAACACATTGATAGTCAACTCCGGTCACTATGAAAAAAACATGTGTCCAACAAAAAATAAATCGGAGCCTAACCGTTTTGAACTTACATTATTAATTCGTATTATATTTCTTTTGATATTATAAATAGTCGCGATGTAGGTAAACGAGTGGACGCGGGACCAAATCGTATTTGTCAACGTTGCGCCTCGGTTTTGTTTGAAGAACTATCTTCGTTCGGTTTCGTCTGGAACGGAAACTGCTTTCTCGATTTAGCTCAATGTTGGTGTTTGTTTTGTGACGGCCTCTATTATATACATATTAAATGAAAATATTGATAAATAATATTATTTAATTAATAATATTATTGAATTTTTTCACAATTAGTAATACGTCAATTTAAAAAAAATGTTTTTAGTTTATTCTAAGAATACAGCTAGAAAAACGTAGTATTTTTCTTTAATAAAATAGCAATGTAATAATACGTACAAGTTTTGTTATGTTCAAAAAAGCTTTCTTTTATTATCCATCTCAGCTGAATAAAAACATTTAAGTTTGCTACGTCATAATAGTAAATGAAAATGTTTCAACTAGAATTTAGTAAATAAGATAATTATTTGGCCGATACATCATCGATCGATGATGAAGCTATAAAAATAGCAGGTACTATATTTGTATAACAAAAACCGAATAATGTGTTAAACAATATTAAGTACTATTAAATAGACTATGTATGGATTGTATAGAGTAGACTATGTATTTCAATATTATTAGCTTTTTAATTATTATAAATTAACTCCAGGTCTCTTACGAGATAAACAGAGTCCCCCGAGTGCCGATATAAATACATATTTATATCGGATCTTTACAGATCACTGTTCTTCGCAATTGGGTTTCGACGACTTCTAAGTCCATCTTAGATCTCAATATTGTAAAGTATTATACAATCACATATAATGTACAATTAGATTGGTTTCGCAAGAAGTTATCAATATCGCAAATCCATTTGCAAACAGCGGCACACAGCGCCACATCGTTGCGATAAATCGTCGAGTGCTCTTACAACCTACCGTTAGTAATTTATTATAAAAGACCATTCGATCCTCTCCGAGGACTTGCTCCACCGTTGCATCTAAAAGATAAACCCAACACCTGGCCGTCTACACAATAATGTCTAGGACGCATAACCAGTTGAATGCTGAATATGAAATATTGCACGAATAAGTATTGTTATTAATATTATTATACATTGTTTATTTTTTAAACTAAATAACTGCTATTTATTTTAAAATGTCATGGATGTGAGTAAATAATTGACAATAATGTAGTATTGTATGGTTCTCATATATCAAATATTCGACAAATAAATCGACCATTCTCGCTAGAATATGCTTTCCTGGAAAGAAACAAATAGGTGATGATCTGTAAACAATGTTTTTATAGCTCATGATGTCACATCTGCCGCTGCGACTAAATGGGTACGGCACTTTTTATTTTGTACAATATTTGTATATAAAGTATATCACATATTTACTCATGTTTTTTAAACCTACAGTGTTTTTAACGAATTCGTTCAATGGGTTCATTACAAAATCTTTCATTGACCTACAGTTAGACACCCGTCTCCAGTCGCAATAAGAAGGGTTAAGACCATAGTCTATCACGCGAGCTAAATGCGGATTGGCAAAGTTCGATAACTAACAAAAATGATTTTTTAACGCTTACGGAGAAGCAATCGCCTTAGACGAAATGGCGCGTAAACCTTTCTTGAACTTTTGTATTGTATTTTCAAATTAATTATTCCTTTTGTTACAACATCGATTTCGATTGTAATCGATTTTGTATGGCACTGAATCGTTTCTTATACCAGTGATAAATTCCTTTAAATATGAAGAAATTAATTTATAAATTGAGAAGGTAATATGCACATGATGTTACTGTGTTGGCTGATTTAGATGTGGATAAAATGCATGAGACATGTCTTACGACATATTTCGCGGAAATCGTGAGTGAACGTATTTTAAAATTACTTGTTGCTGCTATCACGTTGTTGGGATGAGGATGTCACGAGAAAATGTATGTTAAGGCTCCAGCCATTACTGTGACATAAAATTTCACAAAGTAAAATTTCCACTAACAAAATTTTCACTATAATGACAACCGCTACTAAGAATATAGCAGAACTGAAAGGAAAAATTATTTTTAACTAAAACATAATTAATCTGATTGGACTATGAGACACTGACTATAAAAATGAATCTAAATATCTGCTCAGTCACATTCGAATTAATTTAAATTTCGCTAGATTACGTTACATTAACGAAACAAACATAACAATAAGTTACACCAAATCGAAAACGCATTTCTGTATCACTTATCATCGCTTCCGTAATGAAATTTAGGCGCGAAACTGATGAATTTAGTCAAATTTCACTATAACAGTAAAATATGCTGTTGCCCAGAAATAAAAATACTACTACCATAAAGTCACTGATTGAAAAAAAAAATAGGTCAATTATACATTTCGTATAAATTGAGATTTACGCGCGCGACGCTGCGCGGATGCATAATGGCGTCGGACGTAGGGACGCGCGTGGCCCGTGCGCGCGCGTCTCTGACTAACCATTCTAACCAAAACCAGAACCACCCGAAAGCACTTCCTACGAAAGCTCTCGGCCGCTAGAGCGGGACGCTCGCCCTAAAGCGCCCACTACTTCACAGGGAAAATTAGCAAACTCGAAACTTTCGCTGAAACTGCAGTGACAACAGAACGGAAGCGACTGTTATCTTAATTAGAGCGCAAACAATTGAAGGGTAGATTTTGGCTAGACTTAGTTTTGATTAATATAATTAATTTAATTAATACAATTTGCGAATGATCGATTTTGTCCTTCCGCTTATTTTTTTGATAACGGCCATTTTTCGTTAGCAAATATGTACTTTAATTTTTCCATATATTTCACTTACACATTATTCTAACATCGTTAATGGTATATAAAATGATTGTTGCTACTAATAGTAGTTTCAATTATTGAATTATATTAAAATATTATATTAATATATGCAATCACACTAGATCACTTACGGAGTAAACAGAGATTTATATAATAGGTGTGATATAGAAACAATTATGCCTTTCGACGCCCTGCGAGTTCTATCTCCCTATGGCATCACCTCTTCTCGTCGTATCTCTCGACGTGTCACAAGGCTTATAAAGCACTAAAGAAGGGCTTTTTTTATTTCGTGACAGGACCTCACGTCCGGGAACCGACACTTGACCTACCGGCGTATTTAGACCTATTGTGTACCGTATAAAAGGAAGCGTGACATCGTGTTTGAATACGTCTAAAAAAATCTATGAATAGCGTTCGGTTATTATCATAAATTTTCTCTTGGTGCAACTCGTAAAGTTTATTTTCAAATCTAAACGGCCCTTAACGGATTTGGAATATCTAAACATCGAAGATTTTGAATAATTTATTTGATTAATATGGCTTAATCTTAGATGAGGATATAAACTTATAATAAAATTGACTATGACGTTGACCTCGAGGTCTTGTTCGAAATTATATGTATTTCGATG
>DWEJ01002209.1:0-11798 GCA_018245835.1 Mysoria sejanus stolli | reverse complement strand
GTATGTATGTATGTATGTATGTATGTATGTATGTATGTATGTATGTATGTATGTATGTATGTATGTATGCATGCATGTATGTATGTATGTATGTATGTATGTATGTATATGTAATGTTTCTTGAAGCGGCGGAAATTACTATGAAAGTCCTCATTGTTTCGATATTACTAACGTCTTTTCTATATATAAAAAGAAAAAAAAAACAAAAATATGAAGTAAATAATTTATTCCTGAACTTCCACACAATGGCAACACAAACACCCACAACCAATACCTTAGCAGCTTTCGTTAGCTCCTCGCTGAGGCTCTGCTGCACTGGCCCCTGCAGCTCCACGTCGGCAGTTCTGTCGTCTATGCCGATCTCCTTCGCCGCGGTCAGCTCCAGGACGGCGTTGAGCACTGCGGCGATCTTCTTGCAGGCCTCGTAGAACTTGGCCAGCAGCTGCGAGCCGGGCAGCCCCAGCTCCGACGCCACGTCGTCCACGTCTTTCATTTGGAAACCCATTGCTACGAAGATAACCTAGAGATAAATAAATTTTTACTTAACTGATTTATGTAGAGGAATGTATTCTTCAATAAAAAAAGACTATTCAAATTAGATATTTATACAGGTGATACATGAATATATATATTCATGTATCACCATAAATGCAGATATATATCCATCCATCCAATCCATGTATATACACAGATATTTGACGATAAATCGTCAATTTAACTGACAGACATCCACGATTGGACATAGTTAGACATAAATAACGTTACAACATACAGTTCTGTAGATGTTCGATCCACTGGTTATCATAAAAACAATCAATTTAAATAAAGTATAAACAGTAAACGAATTTACTTTCATTCCTTTATTTATTCCTCATTGTTAACGCATAGTTAGTCTACAAATAGCGTACTCTGTACGTAATGGCGTTCTCTACCACGTGTACCTGCTGCACGGCGTCCAGTCTGACGCCGCTCGTCGTATGGAACACGATGTTAGCGATCGGGTTCAGCAGGTCCGTGATGAGTCTGTAGTCCGCCTGCTGCCTGCAGTACGCCTCCACGCGGGACATGTCGTAGGGGCTCAGCTGCTGCTCTATTAGCTCTTTTGTTAAAGCTGTAACAAATGTCATACGTGTACAAAAATACTATCACCGGTGAAAAGCGAAAGGAGTCATGTTTGCTGTGAATCAGGAATGTTTCCATAGAACTGCATACTAATTCGAGATGGGACTTACAAGGTTATGGACCGAAATGATTTGTTGAGCATCGCTATGCAACATGTGTTATCATTAACAGTTCAAAACTTATTACTGATGAAAATGTACGGTTGGTATCAGACTATAGGTGCTATGATTACTGTTTTAATGGTGCTATGATTACTGTTTTATTCGGCCTTCAATCCATCCTTAACACAAATAAAGCATTAGGGAAAATTTGAATATTTGGGAATGACAATACAGCAGCGCGCACCGGGAAGGTGTCCGTCGCCGCTGCGGCCGCGCGGGGCGGCGCGCGGGGCGGCGCGCAGCACGGCGAGCGCGAGCGCGGCGGGCAGCGCGCGCAGCGAGCGCGGCAGCAGGCGCGCCGCGCGGCGCCGGAAGTCGGCGCGGTACGCGGCCAGCCACGCGCCGCGCAGCGCGCGCAGCAGCACGCACGAGTGCTCGCCCGTCAGCTCGTTCGCCTTCTGGCTGCCGGCCACGCATACTTCGTATTGTAAGGACAAACATGAAATCTTTCATTGGACGCGGTCGTACTTCCTATGTATGTTCTTACGGATAGACAAGGTAATCGCAAACTTCATCGACATATTTCTTTATGATGCAATCGGTACCGAATATAACAATCCGCTGATCTCAACTTAAGGCAGACACTTACACCCAAGTCTTATTTGTCACCAGCCTTTGACTAAAACTCATTTAAGGTCCATATTTATTTATAATCTTAATAGTAATATAATTCATAATTATAATCATGACAAAATGATTGTTCATATTTCTAAGGAACATTTGCAGCAAACAAAGAGTCCGTATAAAACTACTCATGACGTCATGCTGTTATTTTTCCTATACACTATGTAATGAATGTAATCCTATGTAATGAAAATATTTTGAAATTAAAAGTTAATGTACCTACTCTCTTAGCCATCATAGACCATATTACTAAAAAAAAATATTGACTCCCAAAACTCCGTATTGGCTGTCGTTATGGATTGAAAAAAGGCGTTTGATACTATGAATAATTATCAGTTATTGTATAAATTAAAAGAAATAGGAGTAAAAAAACAGCATATAAAATTCTCGAATATTGAATATTAAACAGGTAGCAAATAATAAAAACGAACCAACACCCTGGCTCCCCACTACCCATCAATTGTAGTATTCCACAAGGTTCAATCCTCGTCCTTTACTGTTTTTTATTTATGTACAATTCCTGAACTCCAAACATCAAAGTAATTTAACTCTATATGCGGATCATGCATGTCTCTTATATTTTGGTCATTCACTCCAAGAAGTTATACCATAGGCCCAAAAAGATCTAGACCTACTTTTTGATTGATTTCAAAATAATCTTTTCTCTATAAATATATCTAAGATAAGTTTTTGCAGTGGGTTGAAAACACATCTAAGATATATCTAAAAGCAAAAAGTAAAAAAAATGAATAGATACATTAATAGATATATAACAGGTTATATATCAATACAACAAGTAATGCTTATATATATAATAATGTTTGTAATCTTTGTAACCACATACATATGTTATATATATGTGATCAGTGAATAATACAGGGAGGTCCTGGGTTCGATTCTCGGGTCGAACACTACAAAAGAATTTTTCTAATCTAGAAATTTTCTGATTTAGAAAATTTTCTAGAAATAAATTCCAGAAAATCTAAAATTAAATTAAATTCTAGTAGTGGTCCGGAGTCTGGATATGTGCCCGATAGATGGCGATAGGCTCACCATCTATTCCATAGTGGGACGTAAAAGGTATGCGGTGATACATGGGAGTGTTCTGCATTCCTCTGCCTACCTCTTCGGGGATTACAGGCGTGAAGATTTAAAAAAAATATCAAAAGGGAATACTAAAAAAATAGCCTCCCTGTCTACAAATTTTGTTAGTTAATTAGTCTTATTTTTAAATTAAATTTTTAATTTCTTTCTTTTTTTGTTTCCTTTTTTTTATTATATACTAGCTAACTCTGTTCCGCCTTAGAGGCAATAAATAAGCAGATTTTGGATTTTATGAAGTTCAATTTTTTATTAGGAAATACAAATAAAAAAGTCTAGTATATTAATGAATCTTTATTGTTCATGTATTTTGCATGTACTCTTCGGTTAATCACCTTGTGGTGTACACGTGTACTTTCGACCCGTGAATATGCCACATTATAATTGACCATGGGAAAAACATGGATATTCCAGATTCAAACCACAAACTTTCAAGGCTTAGCCTTAAACTCAAACGGCATAGACAGATAGACTAGATTACCTTATGTATACTGGAACATATTCTTGAGATTTCCAGAACTTGAGCAAATCCTCGGTAAGACCGAAACTTGTTCCCAAGTAGTCTAAAGACTCGGGGCGCATTTCCGTGAGCCGCCTCAGTAGCGTCGGCGGTTTGCTTCTGTAGAGCGGTCATTATAATGTGAGTGATAGTAATCATGGCGATACAATAGATGGCGACACTTGTTTGAGTATTTTTTTCAACATTAAACCTGTACTCGGAAGAAAGGGACATTATTATTACATGATCACGTAAGGTCTGTATTGGAGTCGGCACAGGGAGCGCCAAGCGGCAAATGTCTCTATCCTTACAGACCTTACCTCCTTCTTCCACTTTCATACACAGGCCACAGTTTCGTATGTCAGCATAAAGACAGGATATGTCCTGACTACAAGCAAACACATAAACAATTTATGTCTGACCTCGGGACAATGGTCTCGGTGTGCAGCGACTCCGCCTGCCCGTTGGCGCGCGCCTCGTCGTCGCTGGGCGCCTCGTCCAGGCACGGGATGTCGCCCGAGTAGTAGGCCGCCAGCTGCTGCAGAGCCCTTTTACCGTAGCCCATCTGCCATTTGAAATGTACGAAATTAGAAAAATATATAATTTTAATTGTAATAATATTACCAGAAATGGTTTATGAGGTTTGCACCAAAACACCCTCGGTTGATCGATCCAGACATGTGGTCTGTCGATCCATTAAGAGACTTTAATATGTACCATCTCATCAACCGGATTGCATTCATTTTTCTTTGTAGGCTCCGGTACTGGTAAATTGCTATGAAGCTAGAATAAGAGTTACCCTTTGGTAGGACGGGTGCGTGGCGATGCGCACGACGCGCGCGCCGCTCAGCTTGGGGAAGTCCCGGTCGCCGAACTGCTCGCACATGGTCCAGGGAATGAGGTCGCCCGCCGCCTTGCGCCCGCGGCCCAGCGCGTCGCGCACCGACCTGCCACGGTAGATAGTCCTCATGCTCCACTGACAATAGTTAAGTTCGCACAGCGCTCCTGAGTCGTCGTCTTGTTTGTAATAATAATAGTAACTGTAATGACTCACTTATCGGATATGTTTCCTTCAAAGCACATCTGTATCACGCAGAGCACCTCGGGCATGCTGGTGGCTCGCGGAGGCGTCGGGGCCAACAGGACGAAGAGACAGTGGGCCGGTGCGTCGGCTAGCAGTTGGAGATCGTTCGGACTGTTCTGTGAAATGAGAAAAATATTATTGTAGGTAAATAACTTATATAAAGAGTTATTAATATGTTGTAACACCAAACTCAACTGACTCGATAACAGATATGTAAGTTCGTGATAAAGTTTACTCTAATAAATGTCCAACTTGAGATCCTAAAGCATATTCTAGGATTTGAGATTTATGCACATTATGATGAGAAAGAAAGACAGGTTGAAGATATTTTGATGAGTATTATTAGTGACCTTATAGTGACTTGCGACGTAAATGGCGACCAATCGGTGCAGGAACGCCTCGGCCGCCTTGTGGTAGCAGAACAGCGCGTCTCTGTTGACCCGCAGCAGCTCGCAGGCCGCGGGGGGCGGAGCTCCCGCACCGGGGGCGGGGCTGGGAGCCTCGAGGCACAGTAGTGAGTTCAGCCAGCGCTCCACCGGATCGTTGGCCCGATAACGAATCGGCTCCTCCAATTTTATCTGATAGGGTAATATTTAAGATCACCAAAACTGGACTCCCAGTAAGTTGTCCATATTTGGAGAAATTAATTATTGGACACAATATAGGACAGAAGACTTACAAAGTTAACCTCTTTTTGTTACATTACCAGCAAACTTTAATTGTACAACGAAAAATGTTTATGGGATTACTACGCGTAACAGATCAGAAATTGTACCTACCGGGGGTGGAGCGTTATGCTTCGACTGTAACTGAGCGAAGAGTTTCAACGACAAAGCTCTGCCGGTGCCCTCGTACCCCGACACGGTGGAGGACAGCAGCGCCAGGGGCGCTCTGGTCGCGGCCGCCGAGACGTGGAGCAGGGGAATCGCGGCCGCTTCGTCCACCAGCACCAGATCGGCCGCCGATAGCAGCGAGTGGTCGTCCGGTGTTATGTACTGCAAAAGACAATAGAATACTTAACTACAGTCGATTTTGAAATGAAAGTATCAAGCATTATATCTATAATGCTTGAAACTTTGTTAAAGATTGTTAAATTGTTAAAGAAAACCAGATGGTTTTCTTTAACAATTTGTGACATAATACTGTATTGTGTAGGTACATGATAACTATTATGATAAGCAGAGACACAAATAGGGTTAGTCAGTTTTGATCCTAATGTTGTAATGGGGAATTTTACATGTATGACATGTAAATCTAAATCTATTAAAGCCGCTTAAAGGCGAGGAAAAGCATGAAAACCATGATCGGAAAATTGACTAGTGAGTTAAAAATGTCATCTAATAATATTCACTGTTCTAACTGTACACTTGAAATTTTAATAATACTTGCATTCAACAGTACAGACGTACATTGGAGCTTGGTGCTCGGATTAAAAGGCGCGTATCGTGGTTGAGAATAATTAAATAGGCACTTTTCCTAATACAATATCATCTGATTTAACTTAATTTGAAAACGATAAGTTGCGCCCGTTCGCATGGAGGTCTAGTTGAGAGTGTGTCAAATTACAGGTAGGAATCTACATGTTTAATGAACCATTGGATCTATCGTCATTGTTTATGCGCCTATACTAATAGAGAGGCAATGTTACAATGTTCATGCAAGTAGTTAACACAATGTTAGGCGCGAACAAAGAGGTACACTGAACTTTATAACATAGATATTCTACTTTCAGATAGGATGTGAATTTGAAATCTGAATGAACTGAATGTGAAAAAATCTATTCACCTGTACAGTTTGCCGGGAATTCCTAGAAATGTTAATCCTCACGGTCGCCTTCTTGAAGTCCGGATTAGTGGACCTTACAATGTTGTAATCTATGTGTTCCTGGTACAAGCAAGCGTCTAAGCCTTTAAGTACGAATTCGAACAATGTGATCAAGTTCTCTGGGTGTGGTGAGGTCACATAGATGTTGACGTAGCCCAGCGCGACGGCTGCTGACACTGCGAGGCCGAGGCATGCCGACTTGCCTCTGCCTCGCGCCGCCGTAAGGCAATGGGGTGGCCTGAAAATTAAAACACCTTTAATACATTGTACTATCATATCATAATTTATTATTGTGCTTAGAATACGTTCATATAATTACTATAAATATATTGTAAAAAAATAGATCCTACCTTGCTTGCCTGTCAGCCAGTGTGTTGATGAGAGCCACCAATGCTGTTGCTTGATCGTATGTGCGACACAACGCCACTAGAGGTCCTGCTGGCGGCGTGTCAGAGAGAGACGACACTAGTTCCGTCAGTTTAGGATTCACACGCTGAAACAGTTGTGTAAATCAAATTTAAATAGATTAATATTACGAAATAACAGAAAACATAAAGGGTCATTAAACTTAAAAAGTTCAACTAAAAGATTAAAACACATTATAACAAAACAAATAAAAGGTATTTTTTCTTGTAGGTTTAAAAAATCATGGTGATTTCATGATTTTTTAAACATACAAAAATATGTTAAATAACCAAAAAGTATATATCAAGATCATATTATACCTCTGGAGAAACATCCACAGGATCAACCTGTGCAGTCTTGGATGATATGGGTAGCACAGTGAGAGAATCATCCAGAACCAAACATCGTGGATTGTCAGCGAGTGACAGGAGGAAGCGTTCATTGAAACGGTTCACCACTGTATCATGAGCTTCGGTTTTGAATCTGAGAAGAAAAAAGACCAAAACATAACTAAATATAATAACTCATGTATATAAAGTGAAGTAATGTATGATTATGAAGCATACCTGGAATGAACATCCATAGTTATTGAATGGAGCTGCCTTAAAGAATTCATTGTTTTCAATAAAAATATGATAAGACCACCACCCTCCACCGTCTCAATAGTTCGAGCCATCAAGTTAGGTGTGAGGGCTTCGAAGTCCTGTAAAGTTAAAGCTACATAAATATAAATATGAAATGATTAAATAATTATATTATGAAAATCACAAGTAATAATTAAATACAAATGATTTCTACATAGGTACGAGCTGGTGGGATTCACCATGTCATTGGAATACATTATTGGAATCAGCAACAGCTCATGAAAAGGACCTCATATTGTTACAAAACTTATTGGGCCATCCCGAAAAAACATATATAATAAACTCAAAAAACTAACACTCACAAAAATTTTAATAGTAAAAATTAAATAGTTAGTACATTTAAATGGAATAATAAATTACTTTAAAGCCCTAGTAAATAAAATTAAATAACCTGTAATACACAAACTCCATATGTCTGTCCAAGCATAGTATGACTCTCTGAGTAATACCTGCCATGTATGGTGGTAGCAACTCTAAATGCATCAAACAGTGATTCTTCAGATACTTCCAGCTTGCCTGCAGCTATTTTCTTTGCCCTCTTTCTGCCATGACTAAATTATAAAGGTATGAAAAATTTATTTATCAAAAATAATGTATTGAAATTTCATCATTTTTTAAGTATTATGTGCAGGTAGTCGTTATAAATAATTTTTAGTTTTTCTTAATAAATAGAAAAATACATACTTGCTAATAGCTTCATCCTTGTTCTTATAGCACCAGAGAACAGATGGACGAGCTTTTACACTTGATTTAACAAGCATGTCATATAAAATGGGTACCTGAAAGTGAATAACTTTGAATAACAAAATGCAATATATTTAATCTATTAAAAATGTTACAATTTTAAATTAAATTTAATGTAACTATGACATCTGGAGTTGTACAAATAACTGGATTGTACTTAATCATAAATTATATCCTCTATTTAATGGCATTGTTCACAAAGCTAATAAATGTCTAGTGATGGGAGAAAACTGAAAAACAAATATAATGTTCGAGAAAATTGATCGATATCTGTCTTTTATTCATTCTTAATCATGTATTAATATATTACAAGCTACAGATATAATATGTTTCGAGTCTTTAGAGCTTTTACTTAAGTACTTAACATTCATACATTGAGATAGATAGAGATCTGATAAATACAGCAACCTATTGTAATGGACGATGTATTTAGATATGCTACACCTCCTGTATATATTATGAACTGTCGCTGATCTTTAATACCTCAACAATTTAAAAAACTCACTTGGTCTCTACTTTTGTCACCGACAAGAAGAATCATCGTTCGATGTCCCAGTTTAACTCCATTTTCTATCATCACCCGAATACGATTATCAATTTTCTTCTTCACCATGTTTCAAAAATAAAGATTTACTTTTTTTTACATAAAACAACTGTATCAACTTATTTAACCTAAAAACGCATGTTTATTACAATCACAACGCATTGACATTGACAGTATGGTTACAACTGACAGAAATGTCATAATTTTTTTTTTAAATCTAATACCAACCAACAAATTGTTTAGTTTGTATAGAAAAATCTACTAGTTCTTTAGTAAAAGTCTTATTCATTATATTAAAATGTGACTATTTCCTTTAATTTCATGAAGTGATAAAAGTCTATAATATTAATAAACAATACAGCTCAGTATAGAAAGAATGCCTAAATCTTAAACTATTAATAGAATAAATAAGTGTTATTGCAGAGAACACTTTTCCTCTGCAATAACACTTATTTATTCTATTAATAGTTTAAGATTTAGGCATTTTCATGTATAAAATACCTTCTTAACTGGGTATGATAATTATAAAAATATTATACAATAGATAGAATAGGCGACATAAACGCATATATGTATATACAGCATATATGTATATACAGTGAGTATTTTTTTAATATAAGGACAGTATGAGGTTAATGAAAAGTTATTCGAATATCACAATAACGTATGTGACTGGGAAATAATAGTATAAATTTAATTAGCTTAAAACAGCCTTCGAATACTATGGTTTAAATGAAAAAGCGTCAGAGGAGATGTTTCAATCTTGGCCAAGTATTTGTACACCACCTCAAATGTTCCACAAAAAACTCAAGAATCCGAAAATAGTACTTAAAATTAAACTGGTACTTTTTTGGTATAAAATCAATTTTCAAAAAACTATTTTCAACATCTTTCAATATGGCGGAATAACTGATTTAGACAGTCTATGGATAAAACTGAAGTCGTCATTTTCTGTCAGTAGTCATATTAATTATTTTAGCTATAACGGATCCAGTCTGGTTTCCGTCAATCATTCCCGCTGTTGAAAGTAGATATTTTCGTGTAATAGGTAATTGCATTGTATGATGGATCAGATCGTCGCATTCGTAGAACAATGACTGATCTGATATTTTCTAATTTTTCAGGAGAGCACTTTGATGATTTGTTTTTACGTTAAATAAACAAACAAATGCGTCGGTGTTCAACTCTGTATCTCAGTTGTTTAATACAAAATTAGAAAAAAGTTTTAGTATTATAATAAAGTTAAGTAAATAAAGTATTTCAAGTAAAAATACATATCGACCCTTCTATCGTATCGTTCCACTGTTGGAACATTGGTCTCCTCTTAGAATGAGAGGGTTAAGGCCATAGTCTTAGTAAAAATACGTCAAAAAAGATAAAAACAAATCCGTCGTTGTTCTAGAATTTTATATGACTGCGACGAGATTATCACTGTCAACTGATTGTCACAGTTTATTAATTTCATTTTCTAAATGTCATATTACCGCCTTAATTTTTCTAGTGTATTGTGTTGCTATCCTAACTTAAAATTCTTGTTTTGTACTAATAAAGCTAGTAGATTTCAATAAAATGCTTCATAAAAAACCAGCTCTATACCATATTTGCATTTTCTTTGTATAGTGTACAAATACCTGGCCAAAGATCCATACATTTTGAAACATCTCCTTTTTGACTTGTTTAGCAAATTTAAATTGCAACCCCAACTTTTTGATCGTCCTTGGCATTGCTTAAAAGAATGAAACACTTAAAATTCCAACTGTTTTGAATAATTTTCATATATCTTATCTCTGATAATATGATAGTCTTATATCTGATAATTATAGCTCCAAAAAGCTGAGGACATTAAGTAATATGTACATAATAGATTTCCTAACTTTTAACACGAACCCAAATGGCTTTACTGCATTGAACTACATACGTAAATAAATTTATTCTACTTCAGGGATTCGAAGTGACAAATTATTATGAACGATAGGGGGAAATAAAAAATGTTTACGGTTAGTATTTTGAATATCTACTCCTATGGCAACACGTATGAGTCCATACATACGATTCGGCTAGCGTTCTTTTCTGTCATACTGTCACTGTCAAAAAGCATCAAAAAATCACATTACAAAAAATTGAAAAATTTTCAATTATTTAACTAAAATATTACTTTATTATTAAACATGCGGTTACTATGTACAGTCGGTAATTATTACACATTAGACATATAGGAGGATAGTGATTTTATACATAGTATAGTGTAACATTGTGGGTTGTGAGAAAAAGCGCAATAATGGCAAAAACACAGATTAATACGAAATCAAGCACATATTTGGGAGATAAGGAAGCATTTTTAAAGGAATTGAAACAGTTCAATGAGAGTAGAAAGTGAGTTTTTGTTAGATACTGACATTAGGACGCTCTTGTACTTTCGACGCTTGGTTAAACGTTTTAAAATGTTGTTTGTTGTATTGAAAAAAAAAATGTTTTCATTATCGAATAAAAAACTGGAATCATATTTATATAATAAATCTTTATGTTTACACAAAAGTTGTGTGTTTGTTACAGCATACCATATAAGATTCCAGTTGTAAATGGCGTTGAAATAGATTTATACCTGTTCTATTCATTGGTGCAACAACGCGGAGGGCTGCGGATGGTATTGTTTATCTGTATAATATTATAAATATATTTTTGTTCTAGTATATATAACATTAAATGATTTTGTAGGTAAATATATATAGTACAATTTTAACCGATTTAAGAGAGAGGGAACCTGATATAGGTGTTAAGTGATATGCCGTTTTTATACATTACTCTATAAGACTCCTAAATTTAAAGTTTCAAATGTAATTTTAAGTCATAGGTAGCAAAATCAGATGGAAATTGTAATTGAAATAACATAGCTTATAGCAAGCCGAACATGGTCTGCCTGTTCTGCATTCCTCTGCCTACCTCTTCGGGGATTACAGGCGTGAAGATAAAAAAAAATTGCTTATAGCAAGACATGCAATATTCAGTCCTAATGAAACATACTCAACTATGTCACTTGAAAGATGAT
>DWEJ01002208.1:0-11799 GCA_018245835.1 Mysoria sejanus stolli | reverse complement strand
AAAAACGTATGCGGTGAGACGTGGGAGTGTTCTGCTGCATTCCTCTGCCTACCTCTTCGGGGATTACAGGCGTGAAGATAAAAAAAATGAAGATTAAAGTAAATTTACTTAACAGTTTTTAACAAAATATTTAGTTCAAATACACTGTCGCCACCATAAGAAAAAAGCCTATCTACCGACGCAAAACTAGTCATTTTGCATTTAAAATACCTTTATTTTTAAAGTATCTCATTCCTGAGTACAAGTTATCATTCCTGTAGAAATCAAACCCATCTTTCAAATATACATCCATCTCATTATTTTAATAATACACTTTATAAAAATATCTACAAACTCTCATAGAATTTTTCATGAACGTATGAAAATAATAATAGATACGAGTACTTTATTTTGTATCTTAATATATAACGGAATAGAGGTTGAACTAAGTAACACAAAAAACATTTACCTTAAGGTACAATATGTTGTTTCAGTAATATCATTATTGGAATTACTTGTTACAATACTATAGTAACATTGAGAGAGTCCTTGCATTAAAAGGACGAAGCTACTATATTCTGTACTGCGAGCTACACGCCCACGCTGTGATCTCAAAGATTAAAAAATAATCCAGAAGTACACTATACTTTGAATGGTGACAGCTATATGCCTTCACAATATACGATTATAAAGTTAAACACCAACCATTATGTTGGACAATAACTGGAATTCGTATATTGGTAAGTTATCACATTTTACCCTTTTTTACCCCGACAGACGAATAAATTAATTTAAACACGTATTTACAACTTTCTTTATATGCTAAATGTGTAATGTGTGTTGTAAAATATTTGTAAAATATCATGTTTGCGTGCTCAGTTAATATATTTTAGATGAATATAGCTGGAAAGTGACAGCTGTCACAAGAGAGCACGATCACTTAGGGATATCTACCATTTCAATAACTTTAGTTAACATAAGTAGTTAATACAACTATTAGAACTAGTAGATAACTAAACTGCAGGAATGTGACTGATAGTAGACATTATTGCATTCAGTATTTATCGTAATCGAATTTGGTGCTATTCCTAAATATTGTGATGGTTTGAAAGCCCAAACGTTATAGTTAGTAAGTATTCGCTGTATGTCAATGATATACGAACTCTAGATGTATGTGAAGGATTACTTGATATCCCTCAAAGATGTTTCATTACCAGTGAGAAGTAAAGAAACATGCCTAATTTTTAGATTTACGATGCGGGAAATTGAAAGAAAATAATAGAAGCATGTTCTAGATGTTGTCTGAAACATTGCGAACATGACTTGTACAACAATCTCTCATCCTAGTTATGTTGCTTTATAAGAATTACATTGAAAGAAATTATTTAAAATTCATTTCAATTTAATTTGACGTTTAAGAGTAACGCTGTGCAAATAATCTTTGACACAAGTAAAGCGCAAAATTGATGTGAGCGTGACTTGCCAAGGTCAAGGTTTATGTTTCTGTCAAGGATATTTTAAATCGTTGTTAGAAAAACTCTTTGATTAGATTAGATTTGACAAAATCTTCCCGTATATTTAATACGGGAAGATGTTGTCACCACCAGCCATATATTTTAGACCGTTAAGAAGTGACATCACAACACAATACTCTACTGTTATTTATCATCAACATTAACGGTTTTAACATTTATATTTCTTTTTTCAGCTTCATATAAACGAATGCCGTAATCTGCTATCATACGAGCTGGCCAACAGATTACATTATGGAGAACTCTAAGCTGTGGAGATTTCTTTCCAATCTGCTTCTTACACCATTACAGCGGGTGATATTTATTTACTCCTATCCCAGACACCTGAGATGGGAAACTGAACTCTAAGTAACAGTGTTTTATTAACAGTTATAGAATAATGTTCCTTGACCTAAAACTAAATTATATTTAACGTCAATGTCATGAAATCCGTAATACGAAAAGCACGCTTACTTTAAATCTTCGCTATCAAGGTCAAGGCTTACGGTCCTACAGGAATCGTATGCATAAGCTGCACTTACCGAATATTCAATATCAATTCAATGAAATATTCAAACGTTGAAGTAAAATATTTAAATGTGTTCCAAGTGGTCACGTATATGTTATTGTTACTTTAAAATTATTTTAACATAAAATAATTAATTCAAAGTATTGATTTCCGTACAACACAATAACCAAAAACAATGTAGGTATTTAAAATGATGTGTTGTTGACGATGTAATCTTTTTGTTTAAATACAATTAGTCGTCTTGTCCTATATCTTGCCCTATGATATTGTACAATCAAGCCATGTATTTTACACGTTTTCTAACGTGTGAAATGCTTGTCTAATTTTGCCTGAGACAGTTACCCATAGAGGGATTGACCACGCTAGACTCAATCGCTTACTATCTGCAGCCTCGTCAGGCCGAAGAGCCCTACGTATACAAGTCTTTGTGTAAGTTTCAATGACGTAAAATATAATCAGCATCGAAGCATATAAATATATGTGTTAATTTACTCAAAAGAATTTCAACAGCAGGAGTATCAACTGCAACTGTGACGTCATCAGCACCATAAAGACGTGAGAAGCAACGTCAAATATTACACGAACTATTTTTAAAGTGGTTTCCTTTAACCAGGTCGAGGCTGACGTCCTCCAAGGACGCTCCGATCACGATGAGAATGTGTGGAAAATTCTCACCAGAAAAGATAATGAAGTGAGTGAAGTGAGTCATGATATAACTCAATTTGGTTCATGGTCTTTACTAACTAGATTTTATAAGAAAGTTGCAACACTAAATTAGTTCGGATTATAAATTTTACACTGTTTATAATTTTTCTTCGGGTCGGACATGGATCGCGATATCGTGCTTGGTATCAAAACAAGTTTTAAAATTCGAATACGTTTCTAAAGGTAATTAGGGGTGTATATGTACACATGTAGGATGCAAATAATATTTAACACTAGTTTCAGTCTGCCTACTCCGTAAGAGACATAGCGTTATAATATAATTATAACATTTGGAAAAATATTTTTTTATATCTATAGGTACCCTTAGGGTCTTAGGCGAAACTATTATAGGTAATAAAATATTAAAGTGAAAAAACATTTATATTTGAAGATCTTTGGTGAACGCGCTGAAGTAGTAAACAAAGTACTTCATGTATTAATCTGGACGATAACAATTTCAGATACATGAAAACATTACGATATATGGAACAGAATAATATTCCTATTAATATTAAACTCACGATTCTTCGCTGAGCTACGCCGTAAACGTTACCAATATAGACATTAAGAAAAATATTTATTCATTATAAGGTATATTTTTTGTTTATCTATTATTATGTGTGTGAAGATTTGGCCTCCCGTCCCGAGGATTTTTATTGAATTGCGCACTTTTCTCATTATTAAATTGAATGCGTTTATTAAGTTCAATATCACTTGCTATGTCGATGAAGAAAAACATTGTGACCTCTCTGAAAATCTGCTTGCTCTTGCTTTGCTTGATCTTGTTCTCTAAATCTATCAAACCTTGACCTGCCTATCTTGGCTAGCGAGGCAGGCTGTGGCCTTAATCTTTCCCAACATGAGGGAAGACCCTGTCTAGTCCAATGATAATCGTGTTCATGGTGTTCAAAGACGTAAGCAAGTTCTATACTGACAAGGAAAGGAATGTACATACTCGTAGCTATATTTATGCTCTATTACTATAACGCACAAAACGAATACCTTCACTTAACGCTCAGACTACATCTCCATATGATTTTCCATCACTCTGAGCTTAGACATGCCTTGACAAGCCTTTTAAGAAATCCTAACAACGGCGGCGTGTGCGCCCTAATGGAATGTATTCCGACAGATATTCGTGGAAACATCAAAGTATTAAAAAGCTGGTTTCCATTTTTGCAGCCTAGTAGTGACTCCATATTTCGATTTGCGGTTAGGATTGTCTTGTGTTCGTACCGGTGTACGTGCATGAGTGGTGACAGTAAAATAGGGACGTCTGTAAGGATTAAGATTTTTGCACTTGATGTTCTCAACCAATCCCGTAAGCAGCATGGCGTCCTTAAAGGAATATAATCGTTCTAGTTTTTTATTATTGCAATTTACTAGTGCTTGTAAGTTGTAAATCCAATGTATAATTTTTAAGATGGTTTTAACTTAATATATTTTATAAAATTATCTCAATCTCAAAAATTCTGAAGCTAGAATTCAAATAAAAATTACTAAATAATATCTGAGAAGTGAACTGAAAATTTTGCACAGCTAGATCCAGGCTATTATCTTGTATTAAGCTTTTATGAAACAACAATCAGCCCCGAGCCGTTGTTCCCCAGTATCCCGTTGTGATTAAATGCGTGCATTGTGTACGTGAGTGGTGATTTTAGTGTTTTAAAACAGTTTTCTTTTATGTCTCATGTTGTAAAGCGATAAATTGTATGTCGTTGTCATTCATGCATTTAAAAAATCATTATTGTAACATTGTTATAATTAAGTACCTTTGTTATAATAAACGGCGAACCGTATGTCTAATTGTGTATGGCAGGTAACATTAGGTGAATAATAAAAGTTTGTTGAAGGAATGAAATGCTTGAAAATATATAACACTTAATTAATCGATTCATGCAAATAATATATAGAAGATTTCCGTAAATTTTCAAACTTATGGTATCAGTACTGCCTGCGTACATTTTTGGCACATGATATTTTTCTTTCCACTCAGTCGTTCGACCCTCGTTCTGTCAAAACAAATGCCTTTTTTCCTCTGTTGCCACGCGAAACCTCCATCTCGTGTGCCCTCAGGTTTTTACTTGAAGTACAAATTAAAAACAGCTCGAGTACCTATTTTTAGGTTAGTCGCAAATCTGTCGAATGAGCAAGGGCGACGTATTGTACCACTTTTGTGTTTTTCTTTAGTTCACATAATGTGTGTCCCATAAAAAAAAAAAAAACACGATGAAAAATATAATTTTGAAACAATGTGGCTTAACAGAATACTTAAGTAGAGTGTATACAAAATTTGCATGCATGAAGACAATTTAAATGCACGTCATGAAAAACTTTCAAGCGATAAATAAATTTCAATTACTTTGCTAAGTATATAGCAAAAAAGTTTCATCAGATATAACTGCATTTTTGTTATACAAATATTACATTAACCTAAGATATCCTAATGTCGAATGAGTTGCAGAAAAGCCCGCCAGATGGCGTCCCCTGTAACTTACACCCTTCGCTAATGAACGCCCGATTCTTTTTCGATTTTCATTTGAAACAAACAGGGGATTATTTCGGCAGCGCAGGTACTCGGGCGGGATGACTACCTTATACAGGGTGCTCGACAATAGCACTGGGACCAATTAATTTTTGCAAATTAGGAGATCGGATACGTTTCATTATGCCTAGAAATGTAAGTATATTTGTTTGCGAACAATAACAATATCTAATTTTAATAACCGTGTTACCATGAAAGAAGATGTGAGCGTATTTTCGAGAAAAATTTATTAAAAACGTATTTTCACGCCTTAAATCCCCGTAGAGGTAGGCAGAGGAATGTATAATATTCCCACGTTTCACCGGTTACGTTTACGTGCCACTACGGAAATTTTAAGTTAGAACAATCCGATAGTCCCGGGGTTCAAATTCCAAACCTCTCACTGAGTGGTCGTGCTAGTATTCACTCAACCAACGTCATAGCACAAGGACAATGCAATGCATTATTTCTGATAAAAAAAAATCAATTTTCTTCTACTCATTAATCTGTATCCACTGTCTTCATGTGCCATTAAAATAGCTGTTCATACCTTTTTCATATTCCTAGTGAAGTTTTTATACGACTAGAAATATTTACAATATCTAAAGGGAATTATTTCAATAGAGATTTGTAAAAGCAACAGAATTGTAATGACCTTTTCAAATTCATACAAGACTGCATAGTTGTTTATCCTTCACTATTTGAAATTAAATGAAAAATATTGGAAAGCAAAAAACAGTGTAAGTATATGTTTTTGCATGTTCAACAGCTATCTATCTAGTTACTATAACATAGGCGTTAAATTATTTGGAAACTGACGGTCGTGTGTGCAGATGTCCCTTGATAATAGAAGACTATCGGAATGTTGGTTTATAGCGGACAAAAAATCTGAGGTTTGATTGAATTAGTTGTTTATATGTTTTTATAGTTTTTTCAGTGTTGTCATTATATTACGTTATTAATTAAAGAAGGTGATTTTTACCGTTTTAATTAATGAATGTAAATAATTAAATTAATATTATTCCCAAATGATATGAAATACGTTTATTTTTGACAGTTTGCATATACATAAAACATTTACGTAACATTATTTCATCAGGCTATAAAAACATGAAACTAAAAATTCATCAATCAATCTATATATATCCAACCCATCCGTGCTTATCCGATTATCAGAACGTCAACAGTGACTTCCATTGGAAAGTGTGTTGGCTAATTTAACACTAATATTGCCATGTGACATGCTATGACGCAATAATCGTTAACGAACTCGATACAATCTCAAATCGATAATTCGTAACATCGATGGCCAAACCGATTATAGATATTGTGATAATAGTATTATTAGTTTTATTGCTATGCATGTTATTAACTCATAACGTTGTTTAATGCGAGGTCAATTCATAAATATTGTATCAAGAATGTAAATTTATTTATTTTTTGGGTTAAGGCTAGGAAGTGATATCCAAGATATCCACATATTTTTTTGTAACTAACGGGGGACATAAGTCAAAAGTGATGACTTCAATTTTGCAAAATTAATTTCAAATTTTTGTAGGTACATGTTAGATTTTATGTGATAAACGTAACTTCGTAACTTGACCTCTGTAATCCCCGAAAAGGAATGCCTCTGCCTAAGTGGAATGCAGAACACTCCCACGTTTACGTCTAGTTACGTTTACGTCGCATTATGGAATAAGTGGTGAGCCTATTGCCATGCATCGGGCACATATCCAGACTACGAACCGTACTAGAAAATCGAAATTAGAAAATTTTGTACTGTTCGACCCGAGAATCGAACTCGGAATAGTTGACAAACCTAAACATTTTTATTATTTAATCATCAGTTTTTATATTTTTTTTGCAAAGCCTTTAAGAATGTACGTAAGTAAAATATTTGTGAGAAACCAGAATCTGTTCTTAAACTAACGGCAGCAAAACAATTAAGTTCAAAATTTATTAAATACAATAAGTTACATGCTGATTTTGATACAATGGTATGTATTTTGTTTGAGTAATTAATTTGCGAATTTTGTGCTTGAATTTTTCAAAACCCACTCACATCTGGAACGTTTAACATGCGGTGTGCAAATAACCACGGAATCTCAATTTAAACTGCACAGATTGTAATAAAAAAGTTTCACTTTGTGCGACACAGCGATGCAAAGGTGCAAAGAAACTGTACTGCGTTTATTGCAAGCGACCATACCGCTACGGTACCGACACCCGAACAAAGCGTCCCAGAAACATACTTGCATTGGATCCAATCTGGTAGATCCATGGTTAGAAAAAAACATTAAAACATCTAGATTACACGTTTCATTGTGTCTTTTACATAGCGACAATCAATTAGGAACATTTGAATAAAAACAAACCCTAAATGCCGTAATTTTATAATTATGTTAAGAAATATGTATGTACATAAAAGCAAATAATATGTTGTAATACATATGTATATGTGTCAGTATATATAAAATTTGGTATATATATAAAATTTGGTATCGTCAATAAAAGAATAAATGTTATTAATTGTAGTAAAAAAGTATCTACGTTATATATTTAATGAATATTTTTACACAGAGGAATAAGTACATGCGAAAGCGATCGTGTGAATAATTTTTTTTTTTTGTTAAATTGAAGAACCGTGTTCTTCTCTCATACTGCTTAGTGGATAGTGCAACAAATTTCTGTAATAGTTTGGTACAAAATAAGTTTATTTTATTTTGTACCAAACTATTACAGAAATTTGTTGCACATACCATAACTTCTGTATTTCTGGCGCGTATGTCGTCACCCACAGCCACAGAAATTTAGGGTTTGGCTTAATTAAAAACGCATTACATAAACTTCCTACAGCTAGCATATTCGTATAGCTTTTTTTTAAATACTGCAACCCGTAAAAGTATTTAAATCAAACATTTTAGAGTAACGGTTCAAAATTATTTTTAAAATTGTTTTACACAGAAATTATGTCACGTGTTTTGTGAATATTTAAATTTAAATAAGCTATTATTTATTAAAGAAAAGTGTATAATTATTTAATAATGTATGCAGTTTTTAATAGGTGAACATAAAAATTTGACTGCCTCGTTGGTCGTGTTGGTTGCAACTGCGACTGCCGATCGGATGGTCCCGGTTTCGATTGCCGGGTCGAGCACTACAAAAGTTTTCTAATTTATATTTTCTAGTAGTAGTTCGGAGGTTGGATAAGTGCCCGACGCATGGCAATAGGCTCACGCCCTATTCCATAGTGGGACGTAACCGGTGAAACGTGAGAATGTTCTGCATTCCTCTGCCTACATTTTCGGCGATTACAGGAATGAAGATACGATTTTTTACGTTTATAATCTTATGTAACATTTGAATTAAAGTTCACGTGAGCATGTAGCGGATATTGTTATTTCGCGATAAATTCTAGACAATCCAACACATCACGTACACTATTGTTAGAATGGTAGAAATAATAATATTAATATTATAACTTGGATCATCTCCACACACGATCATCCAAATCATCTAAATACTCCGTTACATTTTTAATCTCTTACGTACTTCGAAACGAAATCAAATTATTGTGTTAAATCCGATGCCCCAAGATAATTAGGCGGGAAAAGCGTCCCTCGAGACCGTACGACGTAAGGAAATGCGTTAATTGCGTAACTAAAGTAAATCACGTAAAGACGTCGCGCTAAGTAGGAATGTCGTTTGGCCACAGAGTGGGATGTAGCTTGATATCATCACGACCGAATTACAATGGCTAATTAATTAACAATAATGAATAAATAAATATATTGGGCCGCTCTAAAGCTCTTAAATAGATATTTTTTTTATTTACACCCAAACAGAACAAATATGTTATTTGTCCTTATCATACAAATATTTGTCTTGAGAGAGAGTCGAACCCACCACCATCGGCACAACAGTCAGGTTTTCTAATCACTGGAATAACGGATATGTCTATATCAGGATTAGTAAATAAAATATATATTCATCACCCTTTCTTTGTCCTAAAAACAAAAATATAAATTTAAAAGCAGAAACATAAGAGCAATATAAAATATCGTTATTTTCTACACATGATAACATACAAAGAATATAACTCGTGATTAAAGTAAATTAAATAAAAGTAATAGCAAATGTACATACAGTACAATACACTTACGATACGCACAAACATCACATAAACAATTTACAATTTTTACGTTGTTCACTAGAAAGTAATACAAATGTTAATAGCATCAAGTACACTTAGACACATGACTTACCGGTATAAAAAAAATTGAGGCACATTACCTTCATGCATTTGAAATACCTATTAAATAATGCCGGTTTCCTGGCTCCATCCTTGGGGAATTCGCTCACGAAGCGCAGCGGCTCCTGATTTATGTGAAATCCATACAAATGCAATCTGCTTAATTGGTTCCGAACGATAAGGCGCTGCGCGACTATCCAGCGTCGAGCCACGTTTGACGACATTGGCTTGTGGGTGGGAATTGCTCAAGAGAATTGGAATTGTTAAGGTACTACCTACGTAGATATGTTTCTGTACAGATTGAACCGCCCGTTGACCAAGTGACGCGTATTGCAAGCGTGTTCCTATGTCAGCACTTTGATAAATGACCAAATGCTGAAACATTTTGTAAGTATTTTCGTGTTAAAGTTACTATTGATATGAATTCAGGTCAATACTAAAATTTCTTAATTGTTGTTTAAATTACAATTAATCTTCGAGTACTTATACTGTACGCTACTTTTGAAATTTTGCGTTTACAGAGAACCATTTCCAGCAAAGGGAATACCGTGGAGTGAAAAATTTTAAATTATTTAACATTAACTTTCTTAACAACGATATATAAAAATAATAAGTTCAATAATATCAAATAACGTTATGGAAAAGGATCGCGCCTGTAATTCCCAAAGAGATAGGCAAAAGAGTCTGGTACACTCCCACGATTCACCACTACATTACGTGATACTTTGGAATAGGTGGTGAGTTTATTGCCATCTACTGGGCACATGTCCTGATACTAAAAAATCGAGGTCAGGAAAATACAATAACGACCTTTGATTAGAACCCAGTACTTCTAATTGGGCAGTTCCACGACGAGCGAGTCAGTCAAAATGTAGAAGCAGAGATAAGTAAATATGTTTTATATTAATTTAATAATGATAATAATCTATCTCATCTATGATAATATTTATAAACTGCTACTTATTTTTAGTAAATTCATCAAAAAATTAACTTTTCCAAAAAAAATCTTTTAACAAATGCTTTCAACAACCTTTAACAATAGTCAATTAGCCACCACTAAAGCTGGCCTCTATTAATACGTAATATAAAATTAAGCCTGCATTTCCCGAAAGGTTAGGCAGACGAGAGTAATACACTCCTCAATTGACCAATCGAACAGGTTTTAAATAATACACATTTACATAAATACACAAACAGTTTAATAAATACCAACGCACCACAACGTTTCAGTACCCATTGATTTTATTTCTGAAGAATTAAGCTTAAATAATAATTTTGTGAATAAAATAAAATAAAAAAAATAAAGAAAAACAAGCAGCATTGTCAAGCCCCTAATATTGTATTGTATACCGATTTTTAAGCCTCTCGCTTCGCTGGTTTTAAATAAATATTTGATAGTTTTTGCAAAAATTTAGTTTTATAAGTTTATTTGTGACAAACGAACCCTTTGATAAATTTTTGTTAAAGAAAATTAAACTTGTAAATAATCTCACTCACCTTAAGAACTTCTTCGGTCGGGACATTATTTACGATCGAAGAACTTCTACTTTTATTACGAAAACTTCAACAAGCTTAAATAATAATTTCAAACTACGATGTAAACATTAAACTATATCAAAATATAACCAGTGAAATGTGGTAGTGTAATATCTCCTCTCGGCCTAGCCCTTTGAGGATTACTGCCGTGATGTTACGGTATGTATTAATATTATAAGCGCACAATGCAAACAAACGCCCGTCAGTGTTTAGCTAGCAAATAAATTATACATTTCCAAATATGCAGAACACCGTAGCTTTATACAAAACTTGTGTTAATATGTAAATTTATCTGTCATTATTTCGTTAATAACGCAAGTTATTCACGTCAGACGCAAAACGGGCATAAACGGGAATGTTGAAATTTTAATGAGTGCCTTTGGGCGGTGCGCGCTGTGTAAAGAGCCGTGTACATTTAATACAGTCCGTGTCCGAAACACCTTATAAACAGAAGTAATTCTTTTAATACAACTTATATTATCCTTCTCCATTGATGGATTAGTGAGACAGAACATAAGCTTATAATTTGAATTTAAAATTAGAACATTCCCAGTTCTACCGATAAAAATAGATACTAAACCTAGACTGCCTTGTTGGTCGTGTGGTAGCAAGTGCGACTGCAGAACGAGAGGTCCTGGGTTCGATTCCCGGGTCAAACACTACAAATGAATTTTTCTAATTTAGACATTTACTGATTTAGAAAATGTCTAGAAATTTCCTAGAGAAATTCTAGAAGAATCTAAAAAATTAAATTTCATTCTAG
>DWEJ01002207.1:0-11799 GCA_018245835.1 Mysoria sejanus stolli | reverse complement strand
GGCCAAGTGCGGGTTGGCAGACTTCACACACCTTAGAGAACAATTTTTTTTTTTTTATGTTTTATTTAAGCGTATGGAAAGAATCCCCCAAACTATTTTGAGGATTAACAAACTACTGTTGAACCACATTACGAAGAAACGTAGAGTCCACTTTGCATGAATAGAAGCAGGTACTTAAGCAATTTAATCTATATTTGGTATGCAATTAAGCAGTAAGTAAATTATATTGCAAGTCAGAGATTTATTAGACTATTCATAAATAAAAATGCACAAAGTAAAACCAAAGACAATAAGTTCAACTGAATTAATATCAACACTCTGTAAAAAGTCTGTACAAGACTTTTATACTTCTCTGAACGTCTTGACTAGAGTAGCAGATCATGTACCCTAAGATTCATTCTGAAAATAACCTCGAACATACATAAAAGGATTGATAATAATGATTGTAACCATGTTTTATTCAATTCACTTCTCTACTGTATCACAATAATTGATTACTGTTTTTCGATATAAAATCAGAAGCTGCATTGGTAATGTCAGCATTAACTTTCACCCTAATACGATTATTGGAGTCTAATCATAGGACCGGCGCTGAGCGCGGCGCCCGCGCACCGCCGCGCGCACCGCCGCGCACCGCCGCGCGCTCATGCTCCCTTTATACCACAACCACACTCCTCACGCACACTTTGTGGCGGTATAATTTGTACATACCACGGGCTTCCGTAAATAGAGAAACCACAGTTATACTATTAATGTTTTTTATAGCTCCCCCGGGCCCGTTACTCGGTGATTTTTAAAGAAATCCGAGTCTCGAACTGTTCTAACCGCATCAAATCGACCCCGCTCAACTCATTGCCACTTTTCACATCTTACGAATGTTTTCGTGTTCACGATTTGCACTCTATACGTAAGTTAAATTGGTTAATGAATATTTAACGATTACCATTACGGTTTTATAAAATACTTAATGAAATATGCAAAATATGATAAAATTTGGCTCTAAATTCAAAAACAACATTAACGACAATTAAAACGAACTTTAAGTATATATGTAAGTTATTAAACATAAATAACTGAACTTAAAATCAATAAATTAATCGATGAGTAAAATAAAAAAAGCACAAAATTTATTTCTGTCGCTATTAGTTTGTGGTTATACACGAATTATATTAAAATATTCGCATTGGGGTTGCCTGAATGATAATGTCGTATCAGAATCTTGCTCATTACTTTGGGGACTTTGCAGGAATAATGCAGTTTATACTTTTATGTTTTCCCTTACATACATTAATATTTAGTTCATTTATATAGTCACATTTTAAAAAGAAAATGACCAGTTATTGAACCCCGAGCAAACCTGTCGTTGATGCTGAAGCTTAAAAACATCTAGTTTTATATGTTTACAATACGTTTCAAATTGCTGCAAGCAATACGTCTACAGTTATCAACCCTATACAAAATAAATTCCATTTACTATCACTGTCTGGCGTTGTTTTAGGTACACGCATGGATAAATATAATTGTATGAAACAATTGATTATTATAACGACGTCGGTTTTACGGTTTAACGGTTTTCCTCATCCAATCTTATTTTTATGGTTCTTCCAATTAAATACAGCTCATGCGTATGATAACCGATGTTGGTGCAATAAATGGTAACATTACGGTTTGTGACAGTGTGTGTGTGTGTGTGTGTGGTGTTTCTGAGTGTGTGTTCGTTACCTAATTAATGCTTTAATTATTACTTGACTTTATTATGTGACACGAATTACATTCCAATACTGATATGGATATAATGACGTATCGAATATATATTTACATAAATACACGCCGGACCCCATATGGGGTAACCAAAGAGCATCGAGCGCTAAATATTATAATATTTACTTCTTATATAAATATTAGCTGCAATAAATTTATATCGATAAAATGGATGATAAAACATAACTTCACGCCTGTAATCCCCGAAGAGGTAGGCAGAGGAATGCAGAACATTCCCACATAAAATGGATGATAATAAGATAAAACGGGTGTCTGAGCAACAGAGAGGATAACTTGTAGCCACCACGTGGCTCCAGTGGGTCACGTCAGCTCCAATATGGGGTAAGACGAAAGCCCCGAGTGTGAAACATGTCTGTAGAGACCCAAGGTACTTCTGCGTTCACCATTCTCATTGTACGCAAACACCATATTCGTATTTTATCACCAATTTTCATGTTAGGAAAATTGAAATAAAATTTTTTATTGTTCCACTGTTAGAACATGGGTCTGCTCTCAGAATGGGAGGGTTAAGGCCACAGTCTGCAACACTGGCCAAGTGCGGGCTGGCAGGCTTCACTCGCCTTAGAGAAATCTAAGATGTGCAGGTTTTATGTTTCACTTTACCGTTATAGCAAATGATATTTAAACTTAAAATGCACATTTTTAGAGGTGCGCGCTAGGATTTGAACCGGAGCTCCCGGAGTGAGAGGTCGAATTTCAAACCACTACGCTATCACTGCCTTTCGGTAAATTGAAATAACACGTGTATTTTTAATTTGAGTTTTTTTTTAAAATAAATTCATTTGTAAAATATTTATGGTGTTTTAAAACAAAATCTACCAGACAACAATTCTCATGACAGAAGTTGTTGAAAATATAAACCTTGTTTCTTCCTACGTTATCGGGGATTACAGGCACGATATTATGTTATTTCCTTGAATCATGATAGTAGTTTGTGTCAGTTGACTGCCACGTTGGTCGTGTTGGTTACAAGCGCGACTACCGATCGGCAGTTCCTGGGTTCAAATCCCGGGCCGGACACTACTGAATTACACTTCTAATTTAAATTTTCTAGTTTTTGCTCGGAGTGTGCATACGTGCCTGGTGTATGCCAATAGGCTCACCACCTATTTTATGTATATTCGGACGTAAACGTAACTGGTGAGACGTGCGAGTGTTCTGCACTCCTGTCTGCCTCTTCAGGCATAACAGGCGTAATGTTACGTGTTATTTTAGTAGAACTAGTAATAATGCAGTCTAATGTATATTGTTTTAAAATTTGCCCGTGATATTACGTGTTACGTTTATATGCCGATCATCCTAGCTAGCACACATACCTACATAGATGCCGTTCGTTTAAACTATAAAAATAAAGTCCATATATGCGGTTTTAACAAATAATATTTTCTCTAAGATAAATATATTATGCAACCAAAGCACTTGTAGATATTAAGCGATAATAATCTCCTCAAACGAATCTCCGCTTGTTACAGTGAGAACCGGAAGTCCGGACTACATGTGCTCCCAGCTGCCGAACCACTGGCGGTCGAACAAGACGCTGCCCAGCGGGTTCAAGGTGGTCGCGCTCAGCGAGGTGGTGGACGGCACCCTGGTGACCGTCCGCGCCGGCAACGACGAGAACTGCTCCGCCGAGCTGCGCAACAACACCGCCGTCATGAAGAACAGGGTCGCTAAGTTTAACGATTTACGCTTCGTTGGCAGAAGTGGAAGAGGTACATTTTGATATATTTATCGAGGTAAAATACAGACGTTAGGCTGCTGGAACCGGCTGGCACAGGCCTGATCAAAACTACAAGCTCAATCACTTTTTCATATTAAGTCGCACCTACATAGATCTGACGTGTCACGATTTATAATGATAGCTATTAATATGAGTTATTTCATTCATCAAAGATTTTGTCATTTATATTAAATGATCTTACAAACATTCCTATTATTATTATATCAGCATGCCAAATATCTACATGGTTACAAATATTACATATTTCCGAATTGATAACTTAACATTGTAATTTTTCTATATACATACATGTAAGTGACCCCTAGACAATAATCCAATTCGAACTTCATATCTGTAAAGTGCAGTCCGCTGTACGAATTCAGTTAAACCATAGCAGCGGTTATTGCACTGGTTAACTAATACATCGGAGTTAGATAATAATTGGTTAAGCCGAGCGCCGTGATTTGCGCCCGCCACTGGTAACTAAGTTATGGCTATTATTGTCTATCACACAGAACAAACATTGTAAACTGCGCCGTAGCAACTTGCTACAACTTTCAGTTAATCAAGTTATTAATATTACTATACATTAGCAGGCGTTACTCACACAAGCACGCCCACACTCACACATATGTTATTAAATATAAACACAAACAGGCACGTACGCACGCACACATTAGATGAGCGCTGTATTAAAAAAAGACTGGAGTTGTTCTACGCTCAAATATATTTTACAACTTTATTAAAGATTTTGTTCATAATGACGCTCCGTCCAGACTTTAAAGTAGACAGTAGCATTACAAAATACCTATCTTAGTAATAAAATATATAAAATAAAGGACAAATATTTTCGAACTTAAAACATAAGGCACTAAACGAATTTATATACAAATGTATGTAGAGTGCCAGGTCTGTAAGGAGAACGTAAATATCTCCGTATTAGCTTGATGCTCTCTGCTTATCCCTTAAGGTGTTACATGGGTTTCATGATTTTGGAAAATCGATATTTTCGAGAATATTGTCCTAAATTTTCAAATTGATTCGAGTAATAGTTACCGAGATACAGCCTTCAAAAGTTGAGCGCTCAAGGCTAGCTAAGCCTAGCGCGAACACTTTAAACGCGTTTTTCTCAAAACTGTGTTTTCAAAGTCGGTTGTCAAAATTTCTCGAAGACTACGCAACCTATATCGGTGAAATGTCAAACAGGTCTTTGAGATACAATTTACAAGGACATGGATAAAGAATTTTTTTTTTCAATTACAACTATTTTTTTTCAAAATGCCCCGAAAGTTTTACCGAATTTGCATTTTATTTGCATTTTTTTAGAAAAACCACCGTAAAACATCCAATTTTCTTTTTTTTCTTTTTTTCTTCGTGCAAGTTCTAGTTTGAAGCCTTAACTTAAACACGTATTTTATTTCACTTCGGATGATTTTGCTTGGAGTTCTGCTGTCAACGCGAATGCACCTTTTTTCCGAGGGCTCGCCGGGAATGACGTCACAATGGCGGAGTTTTTAATTGTTTTGATAATTTCCAGAAATTGTTAATTAAATATGTATCTTTAAGATAATATGAAATTTGAGTTAAATATTTCATTTATTATATGAAAAAAAATCTTGAAAATACGCCGTTTTTACCCGGATGAAACCCATGTAACATCTTAAGGAACGCCGTTTAATATAACAGAAATAATAATTGTCCACTATAGCAAAATAATTATTCACTACAGCACAAAGATATAAAGCTAAGTTCGCTCAATGAAAACACAACGCTGGAACGCACTACGGAAAAATGATTCCGCGTTCAATGTCTATATAATTCGTCGTTAAAGGTGTCGTCAGATACGGCGATAAGCAGTGTAATCGTGTTGCGGTATACAAATGAACGTTTTCTACATCACGAATGTGAAAATCTGCTGATCGCGGACGCCCGCGCCGCTAGCAACAGCAATCACCAGTCATAAGAATGTCATAATTGACATCAAAAGTTGCATTGTTTATTTAATGACATTAGCCGCTTTAATGTCTTCATTAGGATGCTAATGCGCAACGAATTCAGATTTATGAAACTTACATTGGAAGAATCATTTTTAGTCTATGCTAGGTGCATTGACAATGTCAAAATTGACATTGCAAGTTTGATTGTTTATTCAATGACATTAGGTTCTGTTAATTTCTTCATTATAATTATACAAAGACTATTATGGATTATGACCAAAGACATCTCAGGCAAGAACTCTGTCCTGCAGTGAATTTATGCAGTGTTAATGATGATAAATTATTGAGAGAAAAGCTCGGGAGAACTATTTGCATGTATGAAAAAGTGTTTGTCGGAATGCCTGAAGTTAGGGAACTTCAGGCAGTGTTTGTCGGAATGCGTGAAGTTAGGGAACTTCACGCATTCCGACAAACACTTTTTCAGCGCCTGCAGCGCCAACCTTGGCGCTGCTGTCCCAAGTGGACAAGTTTTAAACAAAGCGCCAAAAGTAACAGAAAATATATCGACACGCGGGGTTGTGTGCATTTTCGCATGCATCTAGCTTAGAACAAAGTCTATACTGCATTATCAATTTTCTGTACACAAATTTTCACGTTAATTAATGGAAATACACCTCAATATGCTATTACAATGTAACTATATGTCACCACGCTGCACTTCGACTCTGCGTTAGTGGGAATTGGGCTTAATATGACTTTTTAGTTTTTAAAACTAGCACTATTAAAGCGTGGGCTCCTAAACGCCAAATGTGAAGTAGATGTTAATGTCTTCATTATAAGGCTAATGTGGAACGCATTCAGATATGCTTACGTTGTAACGCTGCGTAGAAAAAGTAATTTCTCCAAAAAATACTATGGAACTTAATGTTAGAATTGTATCCGTGAACTAAATTGAAGTAGGTATCTATATGATTTGATTTGTATCGTAATTATAGAATCATTCAATATTTTATTTGAATTTTATTACTTAATAACACAGGGAAATCAACGCGAATTTAAATTATTCAATAAACTTTAAATATATTCGCGTTTTACATCTGTCAATTTCACACGACATAATTTTGAAAAAAAAAAGATTTATTAGCAGAACTTCAAAACTTTTCAATTCCACTCACATGTCTCAAAGCGTTCCCGTGACCCTCTTTATAGCGCAGTGCAAATGGAATAGCGCGGAATAACCGAAAAACTTGCTTTCACCGACATCGAACGGTCGGGATAAGTCGTATTTTAATTTCCAAACCGCAGGCCGTAAACGACGTTCGCACTTTACGGCGGCATTGTGTTGCGCGCGCGCAGCCAGACACCATTACGGGCCCACATGTTGCCGTTGTTATGTAAAAAGTGGTAAAATCACAGAGATCAATTCGTATATACATAAATTATTATTATATATGTATGTAGTGTACATAAATGTTTTGAGGCGTGTGAACTCTATCAATTCACACTTGGCCAGCGTGCCTGACTATGACCTTAACCCTCTCATTCTAAAAGGGAATTCGTATCGACCCCTAGAACGGCAAAAGGCAATAAAAATACAGAAATAAACACTAGACTATATTGGTTATATTTCATAGATAATTGTTTTTATAACTTGTATTGTTTGTAAAGAGGTCAAGTCTGTAAAAATAGAGCCAACGTCTGGAGCATATTGTGTCCTCTGGCTACCTTATACCCTATCTGTATTCTAGCCCCCTTAAGTATTTACGATTAAGTGTATCCAAACTAAATTCGTTATTTTTAAAATAAACTTTTCTTAACGCTGGTAATCCACGAAGAGGTAGGCAGAGGAATGCAGAACATTCCCACTGTTCACCATTTACATTTACGTCCCACTATGGAATAGGTGGTAAGCCTATTGCCATTCATCAAACACATATACAGACTCCGAACCACTACTAGAAAATTTAAATTAGAAAATTTTGTAGTGTTTGTCCCGGGAATCGAACCAGGGAACTCACGATCGGTAGTTGCACTTGCAACCAACACGACCAGCGATGCAGTTAATTTTTCAAATAAAATAAGTCATATATGCATAAAACTCGAGAATCAGAACCAAACCACTCGTATCATCTCATCTTTGTCTTCTACAAATAAAAACTCAGTACGGAAGTGCGTGAAGCGATCTTAGATGAAAGAATACAATTTATTCTTAATTAAATACATAATATAATACATATCATTACCCAAGAACGATTTTATTGTTTTAAGATCGCTGCAATGAAAATGTAATTTGATAAATAATTAGTTGACACATAATTTTCAACACATTACTGCCCAAACAAGTGAAACCTGATTAATTATTAATATTAAATTGTTCAACCAGTTATACAAATTGACAATGCGTTTCTCTTAAATGTATGTACAAATTAGTGTTAAATGCATTATCTCTAACTGCACATTAGGTCTATTTACATAAGAGAATTATTATTATGTATATCATAAAGACAGGTCTTTCACAGCAAAGGAGGGGTTATCGAAGACCAAAAAATTCTATATTTATAAATTGGCATTCTTTTTATATTTAGCGAATCATACTTAAAGTATAACTGATATGATTTTTAAAATAACTTAAAATCTTCATCATTATGAACCATTTTTATGTTCCTATATGGAGCCACTCGTGACTGACTGATTGGTGACTCGTTTGCTATCTTCAATAATAAAATATAAAAAATGTAATATAACTAACCTATTCCATAGTGGGTCGTAAACGTAACTGGTGAAACGTGGGAGTATTCTGCATATCTCTGCCTACCTTTTCGGGGATTCAGGCGTGAAATTAAAAAAAAAATTCTAACGCGTGACATACAACATAATTTTACGCAAATGAAAAAAAAATTGGTGTCGCACGAACACAAAGATCGTACAAGCGCTAGAACAGCTACGTTATCGTAACGCATAACAAGTTGGTATGTAGTAATAAATGTGATAACGAAGAAACATACAAAATAACAAATAAACATACGATACAGATTCGAGGATACTTCGGGTTATCGTGAGCGTGTAAGTCGACACCGGTAGTGAGTGCAGTGCCATTGATTCCGACGTGGTCATCACAACACGGCACGGCCGAGTCGACGTGATGCGAGCCGACAGATCGAGCCGAGCGACCGGTGGCCTGCACCGAATTTTAATATCGATATCGATATTGTTATAAAATAAAACAACTACCAAAGGATCGTGTTTAGTTCACGACGGCGCATACCTTTCAAATTAGATTAGGCTGTGACGATAGACTCGCAGGGCACACGAAATTCGTTGTTTATTTTGATGGAGTTGTCAGTATCGATGTCGTTAATTTTTCACCGATTAACAATAATGTAAATAGGTAGTGTTAATGAGAAAAAAACTACGATACAATAGATAATATCCGTTATACATTGTGATCGATTTGTTAGTGTTAATATAAAAAAAAACGATGATAAAATTTAAAAATAAAAGCAGCCAATAAGCAACATGCAATAATAGACAGTGTGCTACATATAATTAATGAACAAAATTCTATGAAATACATTTAAATGGATTAAAATTTATTTGCGTAAGACAAAGATGATTCAACTTTGAATGCAATCAATTTAGGTCACCGTTGGTATCGACATTAACATTAAGTATATATTATATTACGGGACGATGTACGCGAGTTACATACCTATATTCTTGTGTGCTATATGCTCTATTTTTGTGTTGCCTCATTGCAATGACGAGTATAATTCCGTAAATGAAGGTATTAAGTGCGTTATTCGTTTTAGATATTCAATGAAATGAAGCAAAGGGACAAACAAATTCAACATATCGAATAATAGTATTTAACTAGTATTTACCATATTATCATAATCATGCTTTTGTTTCCCTTACGGTGTACATAGAAGTGTAGTACGCTCTCACGATTCAATAGTTACTCGTAAGTTGATAACTCCCACTATGTAGTAACGGGTAATCCTATTGGCATACAATGAGCATAAATCCATGCTCCGGGCTAATACTGGAAACTTTAAGTTATAATAACTTAATAACACTTTGACCAACTCAGACATTAAACCTAGGATCGCTTGAACAGAGGTCGCGCTTTCAACCTCTCGAACAACGAAGTTCCATTCTGAGGCACGTGATATCGGTGATAACAAAATACTTAAATAACGTAACTAAAATTGCTTATCATGAAAACTAACAAAAAATTTCGACCGATCATTTTTCAAAGACTAAGTACCGCACACACACACACACTTAGGATCGTTACGTCGGAGCAATAATTACGAGTATAGCAAGGCATATTAGCATATATTCCAATATATTTTTAGAGTAATATATATCTTTTTTTACCTTGGCAAAATATATATGGATATACCTATGGTATGGATGGTACCTATGGCGAAGTACATATTATTGCACAGCCTATTTCCACACAGATATATGTATCTATATAATCGCATAGCTACTATCTGTGATAGTGTACTACAATGTATATTAAAACACCGCATATTAATCTACGCATCTATACAAATAAATAAAATTGGAGTTTCTGTTCGTAATATTAAAATAACGGCTTTTTACTAAATGCGTATGTATGTACACAGGATAGTCGTATACCAAACTCTCACCACCTACTCGTATACCAAAATTACATTTTTGTCATTCTGTGTGTCGGCTTTTCCCGTTCATTCCTGGAACGGCTGTACCGATTTTGACGTGACATTCACCGGCAGATAGCCGATGTAATAAGGATCACCTTAGGTTACTTTCATTTCAGAATACGTTAAATTCCACGCGGATGAAGTCGCGGGCACGGCTAGTATATATTAAAAGTCAATCTGTGAAGACCTTTATATATGAAATGTAGGTACGTATACAATCACGAATTTCACACACGGATGGTCCCAGAAACTCTCAGTGGATCCACTTGTCATCAAATTGAACACATAATTAGGAGCGAGCGGTCGGCGTATAAACGGCATGACCAGAATGTGACCAAATCATTTTGTGTAGCGGTCATCATCGTATTACGGTTCGTTTCTCGGGTTTTTTTTAGTTCGTTTCACGCTCGCAAATGAGTTAGAGACCAAACGACCTTTCTATGTAACTTTGTAATCAGTGTTAGAAAGAGTAATCTTATGTTTGAAGTACAGTCCGAAAATAATCCTACGCCCAAAGTAAGAGCGTATTTATACGTTTATCTCCAAGCCATGGTGACACACTTACAATGGCTCATAACTTCAGATATAATTCTAGTTTTTCCCTTGCGTTCATCACAATTAAAGCAGATTGATATTGCTCATTTACTGGTTTAAAAACATTGCACGATTGACTAGCCAGTTAATCTTGCGGTCAGTGACCATAGCTAACTCGGAGGTTGTGGATTCGACTCCCGTGCGAGACAAATGTTTGTGTGACAAGTACAAGTATTTTTCTATGTTTGAATGTGAAAAAAAATAATGTACACATATATTTATATCTAATTCCTGATCCGTTTGGCTGCCATAGAAAAGATACTGACTAGATTCGGACCAGATGGTTGTGTACGGAGTTTTCAGTCCGTCATTTGCGATGGATATTAAAAAATATTTAAAAAAAAAATATTCGTGAACATGTACATTTTTAAGTACCTAATTTATACACTTGAATGAAAACGGATATTTCAGTGTTTTCCTGTCAGTTCATTGTAGATGTCAGATGAGGCAACGCTTTATTGTAACAGCTTTATTGTAACAATAGCCTCGTTCAGCGAGTGGTTCCAAGTGGCGACTGCTGATCGAAAGAAGTTCCTCGTTTCAAATCCCGGGTCGGGTACCATTCGATTTTTCTAACCGACATTTTATAGTGGTAGCTCGTAGTCATAATATGTTTCCTGTGTATGGCAATATGCCCACGCCATAATCAATAGTGGGACGTTAAAGTAACCGGTAAAGCTTAGGCTTATTTTGTCACCTCTTCAGGGATTACGGGCATGATGTACGTTTTATTGTAGTAACAATATACTTAACTCGTCAATAATCACATGTACAATATTAATACATTAGATAATGACGTTATAATGACTATTAGTCATATTATTAGTTTACTGAAACTGCACATAAAGAGATAGTGGAATTAAATACGTTTTATTGGTACATTATATATGTATACATATAAATATTGTGTTTATATCATTGGTAGGTGGGTTTCAACAGAATTAATATTACACCGACTAACGTACTTATAATAATAATTGTAAAATATTTAATAATAATAAGGCAGTGATAGCCTAGTGGTTTGAAATTCGACCTCTCACGCCGGGAGACCGGGTTCAAATCTCTGGCGCGCACC
>DWEJ01002206.1:0-11802 GCA_018245835.1 Mysoria sejanus stolli | reverse complement strand
CCCACTATGGAATAGGTGGTGAGCCTATTGCCACGCATCGGGCACATATCCAGACTCCGAACCACTACTAGAATGAAATAAAATTTTTAGATCTTTCTAGAATTTATCTAGAAAATTCCTAGTCATTCTCTAAATCAGAAAATTTCTAAATTAGAAAAATTCATTTGTAGTGTTCGATCCGGGAATCGAACCCAGGACCTCCTGATCTACAGTCGCACTTGCACTGCCTCGTTGGTCGTGTGGTTACGACCAACGAGGCAGTCAATATTGTATCAAATTTTACAAATTATCGCTATTTACCCACATTTGTATGATTTTAAGTAATTTTTATTTGAATATTTGTTTGCATATTTGGAAATATGATCCGTATGAAATTTTATATCGATAATTGGATTAATTTTAATTTAAGCGCAGTCTCAGCTGTCTGCCAATCGTTTTTATGCTCACTCCATAGCGTTTGGCAGTAAATGTACGATTCTCAGGTACGACTAGAGACAACGGTGTATTTTATACAAAACCTACGTTTGTTCATCGATTGCGGGTCTCAATAAATGCCGTGGTTTTTTGAGATAGATCGTTTTCAATGAACTTTGTCTGTTTGCATAAAAAAGCAAGTTATACAAAACTATTCGATCTAAAACCACAATAAAGCCGGCTAGTATCGAACTGCAGGAGAATAAAGTATCATTAATTGTTAATAGTTTGCTTAATGTTAGTCACTCAATAATTATACTTCCAAAAATAATTGAGCAACTCAAAAATTTCTTAGTTGAAAAATATATCTCGGGATCCTCACACATGGCCAGCTGACCATGATTTCACATAAAATATCTATGTTTGTATGTATATTGATTTTATATGTATGTATGCATTCGCGTTGTATAATAAAAAATATTGAATTATAATTTATCCTTGTTACATAGAATATAATCGGATATAAACTTCCCGTATATACTGGAAGCTAATTAATTCGTCAGTCCTTAAGCTAATTAATTCGTCTCACTGATGTTTGTAACTAAACTGTCTGTCTAAAAAAAATTATAACTAATCATGTTTATAATTGGCTAAAATGTTTGAATATTGCGTTCGGACATTTTAGTTCAACAATATAATAAAAATAAACAATATAATAAAAGTAGGTATGCGGTGTTTCATTGCCTGAAAGATAAATTGATACAACAAACTTTATTGAAAATAATTAATACTGTCTACAAATCTCGCGTATGTCACGTATAGTTTTCTTATTATATCGTTGAACTTTTACTTTTTATAAGAAGCTAACTTACCGACCTCATGCATTGAGTTCATCTGTACATATTTTCTATAAGTTTAATGTTCTGCTATACTATATAGCTTATCTTGTAATACTGTACCAACTTTGAAATCTAGTAAGCTAATAATACGTGTCATTATATGTACTTGCATACGAATTGAAGTTTAATTTTTATAAAAATAATGCAAATGTATTTAAATCGTCACAGACTTTCTAAACCGTTTTTTACGTCAAGACAGTGCTATCATTAAAATAAACAAATGTCGGACATTAAAAATAATTATCCTCTATTTGTAAGAAAGTCAACTTTGAAATATTTTGTAGCGAGCAAAATGGAGGTGGATGAATACATCGTACGGTGTTTGTGGAAAAATTGGAGACAGCCAAATTACCAGGTCGGATGACAATTTGTTAAGACCTGTCTTTGATGTTTTTACACTCTGTAAAAATAAACGGTAGAAATGAGCGAGACATTACTCATGTTTAGATGTTGTCGATCGTTCTCTGTACAAAACAAATGCTTATTCGGAATTGCTGAAAGAGTTTTATACATAATCGCTTTTTTCAATTACAAATAAATATTTACTTAATATCTAAATATCTTAGAACGTTATCACAAACTTATGTCTGAGCAAAAGTAAGTTTAAAAAGAGCTTGTATAATGTTAATTTCATTATCCACTGGCCAAGTGGCTCGGGTTCGGTCATAAAAATAATTTATAATACTAAATAATAGAGTAATATACCAGTTTGAATAAAATTTAAATATGTACATGTATGTTAAATTCACTTCATTGCGAGGAACGATACAGTATGCAATATATGCTGGAAGCTGCCGTTTAAACTCTCATTTCTTTATAAATACCGTTTCTCGATCCAAAGCCTCAGCTTTTGTTTGGCAAGAGCTCGCAAGTAAACAGACCAATCGTGTAAAGTGCTCGCTGGCATCGTTCGGATCACTTGGCTCGTGTGAAACAGGCCTCAGTTGTCAGTTTAATATACATAGATATAATGTTACAAGTCTCGTCTGAGATCTGGATTTAATGTACCTACTGGACCAACTAAAGCGTTATTTTAGCTATAGATAATACTAGTACATACAATCCTTTACTCTCAAAATTGTAAGCATTGATACACGAGCTTAGCGTATAACTAATATTAAGAAAATATATGTATTAATAATAATAATTTGGGACATCGTCACACACGGCCATTTAATCCCTAAGTAGGCATTAAGACATACATATACAGAATTATAAATTTATAGAGATGTTTCTTTAAATCCAGACGCAACAAATATTTGTGCTTATGACTAAAATTTTTTTGTCGTGGGTGGGAATCGAACCCACGCCCCCAATTCACTAACCACTGGACCAATGGGGCAACCAAATTGAATAATCAGTCAGTAAATGAACTCAAATACAAATTCAAATCAATAAAATATTATTATACCGGATGTGAAACAATTTCAAAACATGACAATTATCGAAGTTTAATAACATGTTCTTCCTGTATTTGGTATTTCTAAATCTACATACATATAAAAATTATATTGAACTGTAAACACGTAAGAATAATGTTACGTGTTTACAGAACGACTGTTCGCTTGATGAGCGCGCAGTTACGTCCGGAATCTTGTTTTATCTTCCTGGTTAAATAACAGATGTGTAAACAAGCCTCGCCATATTGTTTTTAATACATTATGGTTTTTATTAGCTCTTCCAAACACGAAGTGTATTTGCGATTTTTATTGAAGCGTTGATTGGTTACTAGCAAGCGACCCGTGAGAGCGTTTCATGAGAAAAAAGTAATGCAAATTATCGAGTTAGAAATCAGGTGTGTAAATGAAATAAAATAGATCTCAATCGATCCCTTTACAAATACATTTTATTTAGATAACGAAATACAAACATGAAAGACAATCGGTAGGTACTCAACAATTAAATATTATTGAAGCTTTAGGCTAAACGGAAAAAGGAGCGTTTCATGAGAAAAACGTAATAACTGGCTGGCTGGCTGGCTGGTAATTTGCGATTATATTTTTTTAATTTTTGAACATTTAAAAAATTGTATACAAAAAATCAGCGATAGGATAAAATAGCTAAAACGCCTTCATGTGATTTCAGAAAATTTTATATATAGACTAATTAAATTTTGAAACGAAAAAAAATTATAGTAGGATGAAAACTATTGGTAATGAAAGAGAATATGACAAAAATGAAAGGAAAATAAATATTTAAAGTAATTTATTTTTCCTTTCACTTTTGTTATATTCTATTTCTGTTCCAATAGATTTCATCCTACTATAAATTTTTTATTACTTTTTACCTTTTTTCAAGGCTTCTGCACTGGTCTAAGGTTTACAAGAATATCTGTGTGCTACTATCGAGAAAGTTTTAAAATTTCTGTGAAAAATCCATCACGCATGTTTGTACTTTATAAAGAAAACTCTAATTTTCAAAAGTTTTTTTCAATACTTAATAAATTGGAACAATCTACGGCAATATGAATAATTATTTTGTTCCCTATTTCTCAACCAGTATGACCGAGGTTCGTCTGGGCCTGGGGTTAAATACATTGTAGACTAATTATAAATTATGTACCTAGATATGTAAGTAAGATATGATTTATAATTTGAAAATCAATGGCCTATTAACTTTATTGCCTCTAAAACCACTGCCGATGACATCATTTTACACAGATCTCTGTGTACCTTTCACCGGCAACATTTTGACCGGCATGTGTTATGTATGTATATGAAGAAATAAAAACCTATAAATTTTAGTGTGCCTTCGTATGTACCTACCTACTCGTGATTCGTATGTCTGCGTTGATTTTGTAATGTAACGTTAAAAAAATTGCTTCATTAATAGATTTTTAATCACCGATGACTAAATATTAGGTGCAAATCACGCTGAGGATTTTTATATTACCATTTGGCAGATTCGCTTTAAGTCGAGATCCCGCCTGATGAAAGCGCAGATGCGTCCTAAGATGAAGCTCGGATTCTTAAGAAAAGCCTTTTCACTCTTGCTTTGAAGAGGTTTAATCAAAATCCTTGGTTTCATTAAAATCGTGTAATTCCAATACACTTAGACACGCCTTGGAAACGGAATACTTTGATCGTCTCGACAGTTTCCAGTACTTTCTGTTATCAAAGACGCTTAAGGAGGAAAAGCGATTGCGAATATTGTTTGAAAGCCATTAAGAAATCAATCGACTGAAGAATTTCACCTTTCTAGACGATTCGATGGTAAATACTTGAAATTGTTTGCAATGTGATGAAAAATAAAACTCTATTAACATGTTTTTTCTGTTTCTCGCGCATTCAATCGGCGTGTGTTTGATGTCAAAATCTAAATGGATTCACTTGAATAAAATGTTTTTCTTGGTCTTTGATTTTTCTTACTGACTTATTCGGTTTATGTTATTCGCACATCGTACGAGATTTAGATTTTCTTATTTAATTAAATCACTTTAGTATCATTCGGTCCTTCATTAAAAACTCTTTAGGTTATTTTGTGTTTTAAAAAAACGTAACTTAATATTAGGATTTCAATTTCTACTTTGATATATTTTCTATCTGCATTATAAATATGTACATAAAATAATATTTTCAGAATTTTACTTTTATTTATTTTGTTCATTCGTTCAGTCTGTTCGTTCGTAACTATCATTACAGAAATTATATTAGGTTGTTGTATTATTATATTCGATTACATTTTTTTTGACCCGTTTATCGTTCCACTGTTGGAACATGGGTCTCCTCTAAGAATAAGAGGGTTAAGGCCATAGTCTGCCACGCTGGCCAAGTGCGATTTGGCAGACTTCACACGCCTTAGAGAATATTTTTTTAGGTCTCTAAGGTTTCCTCACGATTTTTTCCTTCACCGTAATACCAAGTGATATTTAAACTTAAAACGCACATTTTTAAGAGGTGCGCGCTAGGATTTGAACCCGGTGTCCCGAAGTGAGAGGTTTAATTTCAAACCACTTGGCTATCACTGCTTAATTGCGATTACATTAATACAATCAAAATGTATTATTAATTCAAGTGCTTAGGCGAGGAAAAATAGTCACTTTATATAAATAGAATATGTGTACGCGACTTAGTTATTAATTAACTCTCAACAAAATTAAACATGTTGCGTTTGTATTTTTTAAAATTAACATTAGTTGGCATTTTTATGTCTATAGGGCCATCCTACATCACATCAGTTTATCTACTTTCTGTCTCCTTTTATAGCGCAGTGCTACAAACTGGTGTCGGTTCAGAATAACATTAAGTTTTAACTCGTAGTTCGAACTTAACGCCTATACTTGTTTTATAATATAATATTAAGGAGTTAAAACTCCAATAACTATATTTTTTAACGTAATTATAAATTCCGCTTTTTATTTGTAACACATACGTGGGGTTTATTCCCTTAACATCAGTCAATTTGCTTGTTTCATATTTGTATAAACACATACGCATTTTCACTTCGTTTTAATATCACTTGTAGTAAAACAGTTGTCATTAACAGGTCGTCATGAAACACGTCCGAAGAACCTAACATTGGAGTTAATAAGGGACTCGAAATTCTAATTAGGTACTGTCCAACAAGCTATTAGCGATTTGGGTTTCCAAAAAGATCAATTGTGTATGTGTTAATGGTCAGAGGTAAAATACTTCATAAAAAGGTTCTTTTACATGTTTTTTTAAATCCAACAAATATTGGGATAGCTATTAAAAGTGTATTCATAAAAATATATTGAACATTTTGTTTATATGTATATTGACGTTGGTTTAAATTTTAATCGAATTTATAATTAACACATGTAGTGCAATCATTTTTGACTGCCAGTACATCGCTTCAGAGTAATATGGTGTACACATTTATAATATATATATGTATGTACACTGAGTGTAATACATATATGTATGTATACTGAGTGTAATACATATATGTATGTATACTGAGTGTAGTGCAAATACTTACTATACAAATGACGAAATATAAATAAATGTTTGAGATTTTAATACATCTTTATAAAAGAAAATGTTGTTCATAGACTGAATATTCACCAATCTTCAAATTATTTTGAATATTATATCGTAATGAAGAGCCGGTAACGCCTGCACGTTACATCGTTGAGAACAATAATGAGGGAGAATACAATGAGTTAGTCACTACTATTCCTCCTGCTCTAATTTGCAGTAGCAGTGTTGAAATTCCCATAGTTACGGCGCTCATTACAATGTTTTCGGAATACGAACATGTTATATTTTTTTTGTTAAGTTACTTAAAAAAAATATTTAATTATATTACCCATTTTGTAGCTAAAACAAATATTTATTAACCATTCTTTTCTAAACGTATTTAATTACACTAATAGTAAATCAAAATAATTTATTGCTGCTTCTTCTTATAAAGAAAACTAAGTATTATGAAAGCAATGAGGGTTCCCACGTACCGACTATTTTAATCCATAACCTGCTGATTTTGTAGATTTTAAGATAATATCTAATCACGGCATCGACTATTTAAATCATTCGAGCAATGGTAATTGAAGTAATGCACGATTTTGTCGCATTGTTTTAAGGGTACCTACTGTCTATATCCGAACGATCAAACCTTCAATGGATCAAACGAAGTATTGTTTCCGGTGAATGCATAGTTCATACCAGCTTGATTTTACTATAAAAACACAATTTTTTACACGAAGGGTGCTTTCAGAGATAGAACAAGTGCTTTCAGTCACACAAAAAGTGCTGTCTAACAAAAAAAGTGTTTTCAGACACACAAAAAGTGTTTTCAAGCACACAACAAATGTTTTCAAACACACAACTGTTTTCAGATTCACAAATTTTAACGATTAATATGATATCGAAACCAGAATGATTAAGTTATTTTTTGTTAGAATAAGTAAAAAATATTTCAAAATACCACATCGTTTATAGAACTCTCAATTTAATACGAAAATAATCATATGACGATAGTAAGTTTCGTTTTAACGATTGTACACAAAGTTTCTAGTTTCGTCAAAGTAAATCATAAATTAATATGAAAGAATTACTTAGATAGAAAAAATTCAATCATTTGGAATTTGTAAACTGATTCTCTGAAACTGATATCTTACTCTTCGCAGAGAATTTACGACCGTTTCAATAATGTATATTAGATTCATGATCGCTTGACAATGAAGATGAAATAAACTAGGAGCACTCTGATATCTACAGAACTGGTATTACAGTCAAAGTCAGAACGAGGAATGAAAGAAGGTTCTTGAAACAATTTGATACCAAAGCGATTTAATAACTGCATCGGAAGTTTAATTATCCATTCCTTCATACCAGCTCAAAGTTCTGCTGTTTCGATTGACACCTATATCTTAGATCTTCTGTGGGATCTTTGATCTAAACCAAGGAAGAGCTTATTTTATTTTATAGAGTAGAAAAGTAGTCTTTGATCATGAAAGTAGCCAATAACGGTAATTTTACGTTGAGAAATATTTAATAAAATGGTAAAAAGTATGAACCGTTTTGCATACCCGATGTAGGAAATATAACTTGTAGATTTTCGTAAGCTATGAATTTATAATCAAGATCATCATCGTCATCATCATCATCAACATAATTATCATCAACAACAACAACCCTATATCGTTTCTCTCGAACTCAGGTTTCTTCGCATAATGGGAAGGATCAGGTGATTTTAATACTTCACTGCGATTGGCACAATCTAAGCAAAATTCTTGTTCCTGAAATACTTTGTTGAAAACTGAATTTGCCCCGGAACCAGCTAATTAAACGAGTACGTTTTACTCTCGTGATTTTGAACTTCCTACAGCATTAACGATATCAATGTCTATAGGATAAATATAGATTGTCATTATGGCAATCTATATTTTTATCCTATAGACACTCCTCTGTTACGAGGAGAAGCTGAAACTCGTCTTCCTCGTTGTAGTCTAGTCGAGGAGTTTCCTGCGAAAAATCTTTCTAATTCTCGTAAAAATATGAGTTTTGGCTCATGTTATTCGGAATGCGATTCTGAATAAGATGTATTTTTTATTTTTTCCGGAAATTAAAATTACAATTGTTATAAACAAAAAACAAAAAAGACGTCTCCGTTTTTTAGCTATAACTCAAAAACTTTAAGAGATAACGACAATTTGAAAAAAGCATAGTAAAGAGGAGGAAATTTCCAACAAAAAGGTCTATAATTCCGAAACTCCATCTCCATTATTTATAATTTTAATTTGACGCTGAAAATAGGGTTCCGCGCGGCTGTTTCACCACTGACGCGTCACCGCTAAACGGAGAGTGCGATAGAAATAATTATTTTTTTACTGTTATGAATTTTAACATTTAAAAAATTATGCCATTATCAGAACACTCCAAGGAATATAGCCCAGCAGAAAAAAAAATTAAACTCTATTTTTCCAAAAGTTATACCATTGTTAATTAAGGATTTTTTCTGGGACCTCTGTATAAAAGTATGACATAAAAGTATAAATAATTGGCCTATAATTTTTTTACTTCTTGGAGTCATTTCTATAACTATACTTGACAAAATTATATCATAAAAGTTTAACAAAGTTCACTCATTTGTTTATAACAAACTTAAAAATTTCCTAAAAAATGGAAAATTAAAGAAATGATTGCAAAAAAAATTTTTTTAAGGAAAAATATGTTATGGCTGTTTTCACATCTAACAATGATATAAAAAAATGTTGAAAAAAATTTATTTACTCTAATTGTTGAAAAATTATTAATAAACAAATGTTCAAATATAATACATAATTTTTTTTTGTTTTCATATTCTGAAAAGTCAATTATGATTTTTAAAAAAAATTGTGATTTTTTTTAAAAAATTTAAAAAAAAAAATTTTGAGGTGGTTGCCAATATTCGAAGTAGTACCCCACCCACCTTCAGAAGAGACAGCTCACCGGTACCATTAAGCTATCACTGTTAATTTAGAAATTCACTTAACCATTAAATACAATTTGCTTTTAACATATTAAATCCATTACATTTTCTCCTATCCCAAACATTTTCGTATCTGCACCGTTATATTCCACGACCATATATTGTCAGATCTTACTGACCCACGTTCACTTAAACAGCTATCTAATTCATTGGCACTGCGCTATCCAATGCACAATTCACTGTGAAATATCTGAAAAGATAGCCCCAGGAGCCTCCACAATCAAGCTAACAGGTAGCAAGCTACGACTTCTAAACAACGACGACATTGCCACACGATCGCACAGTGCTTCCAAATTTGAACTTTTTTTTACACGTGTCAGATATACGACAGATCCTTTTGTACGATTGAAATAATATAATTCCATTAGGTACTATTTATACTAAATATTAAACGCAAAAGCTGGGATACGTAATCATATTCCCAAAAAATCTTGCGGAGAACAGTTATAGATATTTAAAAAACGCAAATGTAACATTCAAAGGATTTGAAAAATTATGTACCATCGAGTAGAGAATTGAAAAAAACATTCTGAAAAATTGTCATACATGGCACTCACTTGACCATAGAACATCAGCGTGTGTTCTGGTTGAGCAGGATATCGGTTTTTAATCGCGGCCGCAGTAAGGAAGCTGTCACGGGCACTTAAGGTAGACATTCCTTTTTTACGACCGACGACCGTGCGACCGCGGAGAGTATCGCCACACCGCAGTAATGTCGCCAACTGTTTTATGAGATTTTTTATAACGCTCTCACATGCACACATATCCGCTATTGTTTTTCGTTGTTGTATATTCAGAGGAATGTAGAAGTTTTTTTTAAATAAATATATTTTTGTCTTCTTAATATCAATTGGTGGCGACTCGATGAAATCAACTGAGTATCGGATTCTGGAAAAAATCCTCAGAAAAGCTCAATTTTTAGCAGGCCACGAAATAGAAGCTGATCTCTGATAATGATGACGATTACAACTATTAAGTCGATAAGTTACTATTTTTATATCAACATTTGTAAAGTTACAGATATATCATCAGCTACTGTCAAAGGGGAAAAGATATTTATTTTTATTCATTTTGTGAGAAAACCTTCGTATTTGGAACGGTAAATTATTTAAGTTACGTTAATTACTTAATGCATGGCGTACATATGTACTGAGCCTTGACTTTTAAATTGGAATAGCAATAGAATACCTCATGGTATTCAAAGCCACGGATGGTTGCTGTCCATTCAGTTGCTTTGTGTCTTTATTTCTGCCTAACTGAAATATAACAACGAAATCTCTGATGCTTATCACGTTCGAATGGCATGTAAACCTCGTCGAAATACTTAAAGGCGATTTATAATGTCAGGTTGCAAACTCTCTTGCTTCTGACAATATGGACTGGATCAACGTCATGCGTTATGCTACAGGCCTACCTCACATACAAAGGAGACTCAAGAGTCATTGATTATAGAGAGCATGTTAAGGAGGAATAAAAAACAAATTTCAGTCAAGCTATTGGATTTAAGAGCAGAAATTTTTCCAGGATCAGCCACAATTGTTTTATATATCGCGACTACAAAATAACCTATCCGAATTCCAACTCACTTCACTTTACACACTAACATTGATAATGAAAAGCGGGTAAGAAAGGCATTCGTTCATATCACATCACTCGGTACATTTAAGTCAATTATCACCAAACGGCAAAACGCAGCGATGTGTACAATCGTGGTCGTGAGTGTCGAACGCGCCTCTGAAGATAAGTTCAGCTGTGATTGCAAGAGCCTCAGGCTCGTAATTATCGCCGGATAACACACCTGATGGATGGAACACATTAGCCGGCACCGACGCGTGCGCGATTCGGTTTTGTAATGTTGATTGATGCATTTTGGCTAGATAGAGCTGTTTATTGTTCTCGCTGTTCTCGTTAACCGCACGGAAGTATCCACTGTTCGTGTAATATCATAATAACGTGGTAATAAAAGTATGCTTAACGAGTGATTAATCTAAGCCTCAATCTTAATGATATATAGCACATTGTTAAAATTTTTCAAACAGCGACGGCGGCCATTTTGTCTGATGCTGTCTTAAAATGAAGTACATATTTATATATCTTTATATGAAAAGCAGACGGCTGTTAAAAGTGTCCGGAGATACCGGCAACCGACTTCTAGTAAAACTTTATGAATACGACCGTTCGATGTCAATTAATATGGGTAGTTTTAGCTGTTAATAGGACAAACAGTATTCATTGGTACTAGCGATGCAGGAATAAAACTGTTGGTGACATTAGATATAATAAAATTTGAAATTCAAGCTTTGATGTAGTTCTATAATAAAAATATATAAATATTGGTAGTGCATTGTGCTTATGAGTAAAATCAACCTCAGTTTTAAATCTCAGTCAACCAACAATATTTTTCACTAAAGTGCTGTATAGAATACAATACGTTTTTTATCAATATGTGGTAAGGAAATAGGCCTTATACAAGCGTTGAATTACTTCGCTCGTTACATGTAGTAGACTTTTATCTATACATAAAATACTTGGATTATATACAACCGATAGATTT